>WAAD01011321.1:30450-42489 GCA_013389945.1 Fregata magnificens
GAGGAAAAAAAAAAAAAAAGCCCAGACAGTGGCCTAATTTCCAAATTAGCTCAGCTCCATCAGTGTTCACTGACTTTGATTAGATTTGAGGGCTTTGCATTTCTGGAAAGTTAGGTCTCCTAATGCTTTACGTTTTACTACTAAAAATGAGCCACAATTTGCTGGAAAACAAGAACATTTAAGAAGTAAAGCAGAAAGAAACTTGAAATGCTAAGTTACATAATGAAACTCTAATTAAAAGTGACCACAGGTCTACTTTTTTGTTTTCTGCAAAACTGCTGAAAATTTTCTGTGGTAAATTTAAACCAGTAATTTTGACACCCTGCTGCTGATGATGATTTTAAATCAATGTATAATGACAAACTGGAGTAAAATAGTATGTACACTACTTGCATGAGTTTTCCATAATGCTTGTATTTATGGTGACTAAAACCAGGGCAACTATAGAAGAAGAAACAACCAATAGAGTTCCTGTCAGTCTCGCAGAGCACAGCTGGAAATTCAGAGCTGTGAACATTCCCATTGACATGCATAATTTTAGTGCACAGGCAGAGAAACGGGAAGAGACAAGTTTTTGCTCTCTCAACGGACAGAAATATCAAAACTCTTAGAAAAATTTCAGGCAGCCTAAGTGCTAATAGGGAATACTAGCACAAATTATGAAAGCAGGGAGTTGCGATGGCATATCCTGACTGTTACCAAGACTGAAAAACATCCGGGTCTCACACGGCCTGTGTCAGTGGGCAAAGAAACAGTGCTCCAGTCCACCCACTGGAAAAACGCAAAATGCTAGTCCTGCAGTGGGATAAGCTGAGAAACCCACAATGGGAAGACGACTGCCATCTTTCCCATCCTCCGGGACACAGAGGCAAAGTAAGCTCAAAGAGGTAGTTGTGAACATAAAACGTCATCTGTCACAGATGTCAATTCAGCAACCCTTATCAGTACCAAATTAATGTTTTGGTAAGTAATAAAATGCAACATCAAAAACCCAGAGGTCAGTGTCTTCTCCCCAGTCAGCATGGGAAAGTTGGATTCAAGTGTGCATCTCGTATGTGCAATACTTGCACAAGCTATCTAAATTCTGGAATTTCAAAGTTAGGAAATGCCCAATTTTGCAACCCTTGTTTTGAAATATTTTTTTCTTTAATAAATACTTAGTTGCATTGTGCAACTTGTGAATTCTGCTCAGTATTACACAAATTACTACATGGATCTTCTTTATCTTCTCCATGAAGGTTAAAACCATATGAGAATTTACTGACGCACCTACAGCAGTCAGCATTATAGCTGGGATCCTTGCGATTCCCAAGAAATGATCGTTAGCATTACAGACTATCCAGCCTCTCCCTGCAGAAAGCCAAAAGGGCACTGGCCCTCCTGCCCTAATCCTGTCACTCTTCTCATGACTCCACAGGCATGCCAAGTCTCCACATCGTTTTCCTCCCATTTTGTACTACACTTTATTCTCCTCCCCAGGGTTATCTTTTCTGGCAATCCCCGGCCTACTCTGTGCTTATGCTCCCACCCGTGCTGCCACCGCCTCCCCCCCAACACAAGCAGTTCACAACTACATGACCACAGGGGATTGCAAGCCCTGGTGAGGCTGCCAGACAAAAGACCACCTTGCTTTGGGCTAAGATATATATATTTCTAACATATATACTTCCCTACCTCTCCATGAAATAATTTTCACACCACCTGCTGTCTAGGCACAGCAAATGAGGGCCCCACAATAAGCAACAACTGACTGCAAGGCACCCTCCCTTCCCACTGCCAGGAGCAAAAAACCACAGCAGGTTTCCCAGGCAGCCTACCCTGCTATTTCCAGATTTTAAAAAAAAAAAAAAAAAAAAAAATCATGCATTTTTAAAACTTGCAAGTTACTACGATGAGCGATATGAAGCTCAATATGTGGAGACAGGCAAATTTACAAGCAAATTGCTTCCTCCAGCAGAGAAGGCGGAGGTTAAGGGACTCATCTGTCAGAGGGCATAAATTTCAAGTTCTCCCAAATAACTTTCTTCAAAGGCTTTTGAAAGCTTTAACAGAATACAGACCTGCTTCAGTGTTTATTGATGCCATTTGATAACAAAGATTTTAAGGCTTCATACATGAAAAAACAAACCACAGAACTCCCACTGTGAGATTTTGCTTAAACCTGATTTTTTCAATTTGCCCAAAGTTTTGTTTCCAAAAATAGAATAAAAAGTTAGCAATGCTTGTATTTTAAGCAATCAAAATTACACAGTAAGAAGTGTGCAATTTACCTTTGAAAGCTGAGTTTTATTTACGTAGTTCATGTATTTTAGACCAGTAAGGACAGGCTTTAGTTCCTTGGCTTTAGTTCTCACCCTTTAAAACCTCAAGCACAGTGTCATTTTTAGACTGTCTCATGAAAAACATCATTTTTATACTCTTTTTCTTATTATACAATACATATGGATTCATTTTCTGCTGAGGTAAGTTAAAACCTCAAACTAGCAGACCAGTAGCCCTTTCTGACTAACATACCTGTAAAGCATGGGATATTTACACTTCAAATTGTAACCAAAACACTTTGTAGGTCTTACAAATTAGATGAAGCTTTTTAAAATAATTTGATGTGGTCTTTACCTCTACCACAAAGCTTGCTGGAGGATGTGCACTAGTGCTAAAAGAGGATAAAAATTCTGAGGAAAGTGAAATTCCCAGTTTTAGGCTGAAACCTTCTGTGAAGACAGAAATTTACTATTTTCCTGATTCTGCGTTATAAATATGCCATCAAGTAGTACTCAGGAAACCAGTGTTTGAGCTTAAAGTAGTGAATATTTATAATCTTCAGTGGAATACTTGAAGACATCCTTTTTTTTTTTTTTTTTTTTAACTCACATTCCTGTTCTTTTCTTTACTACTATGTGCTTTTTTTGGAGCAAAGATTACAAGAAGACAAAGTATTATGCCACAAGAAAACACCCAAAGATTACAAGATGACAAATAGGAGATTAAAATTCTTATTTTTCAGATTACTATGGGTGGATTGTTAGAAGTATCATGTTAACCTTCAATTCCAAAGAGCAACAGGAAAGAGCAAATGGATTTGCTTCTGCTTGCTTTGTCTTTCTTTAAGAAAGCTAACTCTAGCCTTGGACAAGTGGACCTCTGAGCTATCAGAGGTTGTAAACACTGTTGTGCATCCTCAGCCTAGCTGCGTAGAAGCAAAACTAATCAGAAATTATTAATGTAAAACTACAAGTGGGACCCAACCACAGCTGCAGTGCCAGCACCTTCTGCTAATTTGGATGCTGAGCTATCCCAAATCCAGAATTCATGAGCTGCCCAGGGGAGAGATATGTTTTAAGATCCTTTTCTGCTTCACAGGGTTCTCCCAGATATTGAACCTGGGTTGTGACAGTGTCAGTGCTGCAGTGAGAACCGTTCAAATGACCAAGAAATAAAGTCCCTGAAGTTTCAAGTCCATCTTCCCCCACCACTTAAACATACACTCACAATACAAAATATTGCTCAGCTTCTTCCTCATTTCTTGTCGGGCTCATAGGACTGAGTTCAGTCATTCGAAGTTATTTGAAGATGCCTACTGGCAATTAATGGCACTCGCAAAAGTACCTGTATGTCTAAATCAACAGGCATGCATGCTTTAAAAAAAAAAAAGAAAAAACAAACCAAACCAAAACAAAAACCACCACTATCCTAGGTGTCCAGCAACACTTTCAAAGATACTCTGAAAGCAAGCCCAGTACCCCCTCACACGCATAAAATGCGTAACACAGGAGGGCTGCAATCCTGAACGGGACCTTAACTAAAGCACAGGTAAACATACAGTATGGTCCCTAGTGAAAAAAGTCCCTTTTCTGATAAGTTTCTTGAGAAGTATTCTGGTCTTGAAGCAAAACAAAGTAATAAATTGAGCTTACAATTAAATCCTTATTTATGTTTTCCCATATGAATTAAGTCCCTAGTCTTCTTGCAGCGTATTTATTTGTTTAACTAACAAAGACACCTATAACACAGCCACCATGAATCCACCACAGCCCCCTTGCTGCAGGGGGGTACCCCTAGTTTCACTGTACGTACCTGCTGCCCCTTGGAGCCTCACGCACACCCCTGGAGCTGGGGAGCCGTCAGAAACACCTCCTTTCTGCAAAGAGATAAGAAACGGGGTTTGACATCATTACCACATAAAACTGAAGGGCAAGTTTTGATATGGGAATTATAATAAGTCCTCCCCCAAAAGTTTGTCTTTTATTTCCCAGATTACCAGGGCAGACTGTTTCTGACAGAAACCAGAACCGATAAATTTGCATCCAACGAGCCAAGATCCTGATGCTGCACTTAACACAAAAAAAACATTAAGCAGTCCTGATAAAAAGCATACACACCAGCCCTTTTCAAACTCAGTTTCTTTCCTCTGTCCCAAGCTGGCCAGTAACTACTCAGTACAAAACTGTTCAGCATTTGCACTGCAGCAGCAATTATTGATCCTGGTAAGAGTCTGGGACCCCTCTTATGCTGGCACGGGACGTACA
The DNA here is from genome assembly GCA_013389945.1 of Fregata magnificens. Lineage (NCBI taxonomy): Eukaryota > Metazoa > Chordata > Aves > Suliformes > Fregatidae > Fregata > Fregata magnificens. Next base: position 34,977 of record WAAD01011321.1, read on the forward strand.
AAGAAAGCTCAGAAAGGTTAGACATCAGACAGCCCCACAAACAATTACCTCTATTAAATCCATATAAAGCAGTTCCAACACTCTCCTGCATTACTGAATGACTGCATTATGCGCAAGCTTACAACAAGAATATCTGGATATTTACAACAAAACCTCTCGTGTTCAAATTTATTTTGGTGTAATCAAAGCAGAATAGTGGGCCACTCCAAAGCAATCACAACAGGGCACATGATGCATTTATGCCAACACTGTTCTAGGTAACATACTTCTAAATATGCAGACTTATAATACTGTTACATCAGCTTGTATTTAGCATATATACTTCCTACTGTTCACCCAACTGCTTTGAGAAGGGTGTGGGCTACCTGAAGAGTTAGTGTTTTTTAAATGCAAGTCACAGTGGGTCTGATGTGGATTTCACTGAAGTCAACAGTAAGAGGGGTCCCACAGATCCAAATGGCAAGAGGGTGCACCTAAAAAAAAGAAATCTCCACTGCACATCTGAAGGCTTCATTCTTGATCCAGAAGATTATAATGAAAGGCTCACAGGACAGAAGGCCCCAAAAGAAACAGGCCAGACAAAATTACTAGAAACAGCTCAATATTGCAGGTCTCTAAGGAAAGGGAGAGCCTATACAGGGTCTTTTCAAAGGCACAGTCTCTGCCCTCTCCTTCAACAGTGCACCTTTTGTGGCTGCCAGTACGGTAGCAGGTATCAAACAGGTACATCAAACCCACTTTTGCTTACCAAAAAAATCTGTCAAAATCTGTTTGATCTTTTGCATTGGAGAGGGGAATCTAGTCCGACTCTCCTCACAATGTTTTTTCAACAAGATACCTCATGGAAATCTGTTGCCCATCTATGCTATTACGCATTGGATATTTTTCACAAGCACTAGCAGGATATAACTGACTTATTTTTGCTGTAAAAACAACCGTCTACCTTTCATTCTGCTGGAGAAAACAGAGCAAGCAAACTGTGAATCATCTGACCAGTTATGAAGCTCCCCATGAACCAGCTTACATCAGATCATCTCTATGGCTGTAGCTACTCAAGCGGAGAGTTAAAATTTACAAAAATTGCTGCTTGCCACAACAGGCCATTGATGGCCACAGTCACTATCGCTAACCAGAGTTTGCAGATCCCAGTGTGCTTCTTTATGGCTTACTGCTCTCAGAGCAAACAAAGGTATAATCATCCATTTTAGGTATCTTAAGGGGAGAAGAAAATTCTCTTTTGCCTCTTCTGAGAAAGGACTTCTAGCAGCCTGTGGCTTGTATGGGCACTCTCATTATAATGAAGCACTTGCATCTAAATAAATGACTACAGTAGGTGTCAAACTGCAGCAAATTAGCTGACCTGCAGGCTTCACTGACTCTCCAAACCGCCTGTCATGGAGATTTCCATGTCTCCACAAGTGGCTCCAGGTTTCTGAGCTAGGGTCTGAGGCCACTAGGGACCCAAAAGCCAGGTGGGCAGGTGGCTGAAGCCCAGGCCAGCTCTCGGCCAGCTTTTGGATCTCCGTGGAGGTGGGGAGAGGCAGAAGAGCCACAAGGACTTCGAAGCTGCGGCACCTCAGCTTAAGAACTCGGCTCCCCAGAGCAGTGCATCCCTCCTCGGTCTGCCCCTCGGGAAGGGGCCACTAATCATCAGTGTTTCTGGCAGAGAAGCCCCCAGACACGGGGCCGCGTGCGAGGGCAGCTGGGCTCAGGCGAAGGGTGGTTTGCAAGTAGGGGCTGATTCTTCTCCTTTGATCACGCCGCCACTGGCTGCCTGTCTGGACAACACCTGTAGTCATGCTACGCACTTGAGTAACTACTCACAGCTTGCCAGAAGCTATGACATAATTAAAACCTTTAATCCACATACGAAATTAACATCCATGTAAGCACTGCAGGTTTGCAGGCACCCTTCGGGTCCTCTTGTTTGACCCAAGCCTCACAGGTGATCCTTTAAAGCACACACTTCAGGAGCTCCCTAACAAACATTAAATGCTGTCAAGTTTTAAGAGTGAAAACCGTATTTCAGTGTTTCAGGGGGAAAAAACCCTGTTTCTTCTGATAATAATTACTTAAGCTTGGGGGGAAGGTATAGGGACAACAAGAAACTACACCACGAAAAGCTCATTATTTTGACAACTGTGACTAAGTCCTGAAAGATGAAAGAAAACACCTACTGGATTGCAAATGAAAAGCAGCCTGGAATATATTATGCAGAATAACATGATAGTCACCTTAGGGAAATTTTTCATAAAAGAGCCGCAATCCTTCATATATGTGTGTTTGCATATATTTAATCTATTTGTTTATTTCAGGACTTTCTTCTAATCTGTTAAATTCCAAAGCACATTAATCGATGACAAGGTAATTCGGGCTGTCACTGTAGGGGCGNCATCCAGATCAGAGGCATTTCTTTAATCCTCTACTCAAGCATACGCCTGCTCTAACCAGGTCCTAGGGATTCTAAATGAGAAGAAGGAGAAAGGAAATATAGGACAAAACTAGCTCATAAGTGAATTTTAATTACTCAGAGAACTCTTTGGGAGGCCATGGAGGCAAATTTTAAGTTTGGGAATGTTTGTATTATTACAGCACTCTTCATCGACCTTACCGAAATACAATTTCCAGACCAATACCTTGACGATTGCAAATAGAGGTATATTTGCTACCCTTATCTCAAGTCAGCCACAACCTGTATGTGCTAGCTTTCTTAGAAAAACTATTTTAAATGCTCATACAGAAGCCACAGGTAAAGCCGACATATAGCTATGAATAACTAAGGCGGCGTACGCTGCCCACAGACAGCACACTACAGACATTCCTGTGAATGCTGTGTGTGGTTTTAGAGTCTTAAAATAATTACACGAAAAGACAGGCTAGACTACAAAATTCAAGAACTGTGCATAATATCAGTACTTTATTTTAATAATTGGGTATTTGACATATCAAAATAACTGTTGCTGACTGCAGNTCATAAAAACATCTTTATTTCACAGAACCATTTACTGGCCTATCAACATTCCTGAACTTTTTCTAAACACTTTGTTAAAGGAAAGATAGGGTTGCCTTGGGCCTGATTTTATGTGCATGAGCTTTAAGCTGCAGCAGAGCCCCGTGCTAAACCAGGTTTTGGAACAACAAAGCAGAAAAGCTACGAACCCCTCCTGCGTCCCAATGACAAAATATGAACACCGAGGTTGGACCAGCTACTACTGAGAGCAGAGTTCCTCTGTTTTTAAGGATGTAAGAGAAACTGGAATTAAACAACCTAACTTCCACAAAACCGGACGGGAGCATTCATTATATTATCCATGCATCCCTACCCTTCTTCAGGAAAGGATTTGAGCGTATTTCACGATTCTAACTTTCCTACAGTTACAATATTATACAAATATTGTATAATACAAGATTATTTTAATAAAATTTTCATCAGAAACATGGTAGTGGTTCTGAATCAAATTCCGATAAAGACAGACGGCACCACCGCTACAACCGTGTGAGACCAAGAACCACAGAGCACTAGCGAAAGGAAAGGAGGTTGCATAACTGCACAAAGAAAATAGCAAATACCAGCACTTTGGCTTCAGATTGAACTTTTCAAACCACCACTTTAGGAACATGTAAAATTTATATATATTTGCAACAGAGTGCATTTGCTTTGGAAAGCAAATGTTCTTTCAGAGGCAGCATTAGAATATTTTATGTGGTCAATAAACAACATCGTCTTTGAAGAGCGGAGGTCATTGGGAGCATCCCCATATTCAAGACATTTTTACTTCAACAAGGTCAGTACGAAGGAGACAGTTACCCGTCCCCTCACCATACAAGTGTTGTCCCAAAAAAATCAGGGTTCTTTCACCTGGTGTGCNTGGTCATGTGCTGATACACTAGACTGGTATGTACCCTCCAAGACATATATCAATTGTTTTGGAGACCTATTGGTATGTACGTATCAGTTGTTTGGGAGGCTTATATCCTTCCTCCCTCCCTTATTTCAGAGAATTATGTCTTCCCTCTCTTAGCTAAGGCTCCTCTAGGGCTAATTATCTCAGTACACCTTATCTTGGGAAAAAAAAAAAAATATGTCAATTATGTCCTTCAGTAATTAGACATCACAAGCATCACCCCTTATTATCCTACAAAGTCTCCTCCTTCTATCAGAAAAGGAGCAATTCAGAAAATCATTTGCGGGTGCCAAAACCTGAACAAGAAGAAACAGCGGATGAGCCTGCAAATCTTACTCTAAGTATTCAATGAAAAATAACAGAAAACAAAGTTTAAATTCTGCCTGTATTTTTGGTTCATGTTCTTTAACAGAATGAATGAACCACACTAAAAGAAAAATCAAGAGTTTAAAAAAAAAAACCCAAAACAACCAGGAAGTCTGTACTACAAGCTTTGCTTCACAGACCTGTCTTGTCCAAAATACTATCAGCTGCCAATTATGTGGAAACACCTCATAATATTAAAAAGAGAAGTGAATGAATGTCATATATTTCCATATTCACTATGACAATACAGCAACCCAGAAAAGCTAAAGCTAAAATCAACATGCTGTATTATACCACCTAACTTCTTAAGAGCTTAGATCACATCTTCTGGCACTTTCAGATAACACCTTTTATCGCTTTTCAACTATTTATTACTCCAGCATTTCCTTTTCTGACTTTCTCTGATTCTTTACATAAACTGCACTTACCACTCTTTACAGGTGATAGTCTCAAGAGAGTTATCTGAACACTGAGATTACAAAACACCCAGGTGTTAACTTCACAGTGTTCCATATTTAGCATTTTTCAATGCCCTCTTGACATTTTTCTTTCTCTCTCTTGCCTTGAGAAATGCATGGCCTCTTCCAAAAAATGCAGGCAATGAGAAGACATGGAAGTGTCTTTAATGCATGAAGAACTGAGTATTTTACCATCACGATAGTGTAGAAAAACCCTGTTATTCAGTAACAGAGTCAGGCTTTTCAGGCTTTCAAGACAGTTTAACAAATTATGCCAGTTACTGACAGGTGCCAGACCCTGAAGTTTGAAGTGGCAAATACAAAAGCCACCTTGTCCACACGGCAGAGGTTTTCAGTACCAAAACATCCTCAGCCAGTTTGCCAAATGAAAACACCCAGCTTACTAAGTTGTATATACCCTACGCACTGTGAACAGCATGCACTGCTCAAGGGCACCTACAGTGAGAAGGCAAAATGCAAAGACAGCTTTTAAACAAACCTTAAAAGCGCTTCCGAATCACTGCCATCCTTTTTCTTCCTATTTTTTTTTCCCCCTAAAATGAATTAGCATTAGGTGGAGGAGGAGGAAAAGGAAGAGTATCTTCATCGCAGCACACAAGATTAAAAAACAGCACTTCTCCAACCTGCACAGCAAAACATTTTGCAACTCACTAAAGAGAAGCCTTGGTAGAGGTTACCTGTCTGTCCTGAGTAAAGGCTTCTGTGCTGAGAAAACAGGTGACTTCAGTTCAAGGAGCCAGAGTCAGCTCCCTCGTTGTGTAAGTCACAGCACAGCCTCCCTGAGGCTGATCTGCATGAGATTGCTGAAGTAGGGGAATTGAACCAAGTTATTCAAAACAGTGGAGAAATAACAAAAACAAAACTTCACTGTGTTTGGCTATATGAAATTCAGAAGTTGAAGCCTGCAGCGTTATTTACTATTAAAAAACAATTAAAATTCACGGGTGGAATTTACCCATTTTTCTGTAAAAACAAAAGAAAACTGTTTATGTCCAAAAAAAAAAAAACCCCAAAAAGCTATAAAAAAGGATTTCCTCAAGCTTTACAAGTTATGTAAGGACATCTCTGACTTATGAACACAGGTAAAGTTTGTTATGCTTCTGAATATCCTCAGCATACTGATCATGCATTACAACTCCCTTATCTCACACACCCCTTTAAATCTATCTTCCTCTCTCTCATGTCCAATTGCACAAAGTCAAAGTCGTAACATAACGAGAATGTCATTAGACTGGTTAGGGTGATACTTCATATCGTGTTAAAAACATGCCCACTCGACAGCAAACAACCAGAGCAGACCGCAGGAAATTCAGACGTTCCTGAATCCTCCAGTATCACATTCCCAGTTTCATTTGGGACAAAGAACTACAACATCCAACTGGCAAATGGATCTGCGATAATAAGTCTGAGTTTTCAGTTTCGGATGCAGCGAGGAGATGGCAGCGTCGCTGCTCCCAGCACTTCACCTGTCACTCCACGGAGCTGCTTCTGCTGCCCACTACACACAACCACCTTTGCATTTGACATGAATCATGCCAGCTAAACAGTAAAGGCTGTGCAGTTTTTCCTACATTGGGCATGTACATATGTTGAAGATGGTGCAGTAAAGCCCTCGTCTGAAGCGCCAGGTTTTTTTCTCAATTAAGAAAAATATATATTGTATTTGTATGGCAGCTACTTGAAAAGTCACCATCAAGTGCTGTCAATTCCCTTTACTAAGTACCAAGCTGAAGCCAGTGCCTCCATGCAGGTGCTGTTGGTTTTGTAAGCTACTTTTTCTGCATCAAGTTTCAACGCTCACATTTCCATACAAGAGACAAAGACAGGGGTGTTTTGAGTTACACAGAACATCAATTCCTTCTTCCTTGTCAACCAGTTGTGGGATAGAAGTTGCAGGGGGAACCTTCTCAAACTAAAACCAGTTGAATTTCCAAATTTATTTCCACTGAGAACCTGCTACAGGTTAAAGATTAACAACAAAAAAAACCCCAGCAGAACTGATCATTTCCCCCAGGTCTGCTCAGCTCCATATTAATAGAAAAAGAAGTAGAAACATCTTATTTTTACCTTCCCTTCCCATTCTTTGATATCTGACCCGCAGACAACAAACGTCAAGTTTTATTTTCAGGTACACCATCGATAGCACCAAGCAGCAATGCAGTTTTCCCAGCATTGACATTAGCAGAGTTTGACATGCTCAGCTCTCACACGTGGTCTGTCACCAGGTCACTGCTGTTTTCCTCTTTCCCCTGCAGTATTCCACATATGTGTGGTAACCCACTCTTCTATCCATACTCTTATTTAATTACAGCACATTTAGGCTTTATAGGTCCTAAACAGCAACTATGCACTGATAAGAAATTATGTGAACATCTCAGTTTTAAGACACATCAGAAATCTAGCAATATGCCAGTGTGAATGGCTTAAAAATCATCCCCTGGACCCCCAAAACAGGGCTGGATGAAACAAGCTAGATAACTGCTCTTCCCCCTTACAGTTATGAGGGGTCCAGCATCCTTACTTAAGTTGTCCTGCCCACCTGGTACCTCTGGCCACTTCTGTGTTCCCTGTTCTCCATCCGTACCCACCTCCCAGCCCAAACTTGTGCCAGTGTGCAACCAGTTAGGGAAGTCAACTGCTCAATGTCCACAGGTTAAAACCTACTTTGGGGAGGGGAAGGGTCAGGGTAGCTTAAATCCATCCACAACAGTAGCAGTGCTAGCTTATGTCAGATGAAACGTATGTGCAACACCATTGTAGACA
>WAAD01011321.1:49565-60078 GCA_013389945.1 Fregata magnificens
AAAAAACCAACAAAAAACACAACCCTGGACTGCAAAGTGGCAATCATTTCTGCCTTCATGGGAAAAAGCCAGTGTCAGAATAAGCTGAGTGAATTTAGTTAATCATAACCACATTAAGCCATTCATCTCTGTAGCAGAATGTCCGAGGCTTTGCAGCTAACATTTCACTATGTGAATGGGTACAAACATTTGCTCACATAAGCTGGTTAAATGTGATTCAGCCCAGATGTCCAAATGGCTTAGCAGTCTTTGTTGTGAGATGTTTGCAAAACATCAAAAAAGATTGACAGACACAAATACATGACCGAGTTCCTGTCCAGAGGACGTGCAAGGCCTGGAGTTTAACAAGACTATTTTTGGTAGCACGTATTGCTAAAACTCATTGATGTACCAAAACTGTAGTTACACAACGTCCAGTTCTTGTTGAAAGGGAAAGTGAAAATGGGATACAATCTGAGCTGTGGAAGACTGGCCCATTATGGTCCCCTCGCCCCTATGCAGCACCGCTGCACCTGTCAGCAACAAGGAAATGGAGCAGAGAAGTGAGGTATGAAAAATGCTGCCAGTCCTGAGCATCTTGGAAAATACCTGATACACCATGGGGTGGCAGGAAGTGTTCCACTTACAGGCTGCGTACAGAACCTCAAGTTTGATAAAGGTGTACCAGGATAAGCCCGAAAAGTTTGTCTTACAGATAGTGGCAGGTATGAGATAACTAGGGCCAGAATTGTATTTACAGTGCATCTGCTCACATAATTCTATCAAAATAATAGTACCATCCAGCTCCTCTTAATACCACATGGTTCTGGAGAACACACATAAAAAGATAGTATTTTAAAAGCAATTATCATAGACACACAAAACTTAACAGAAGAATTCGGGGTGAGAATAACATAGGGCAAACCTTGGAACAGGACCAATAACACACCAGTAATTCATCCTCCCAAATACAAGGTCATTTTCTTCTCTCATTGTGGAATGTATTGATTCTAATTAAGCACAATTTTTCCTGCAGCGATAGTGGTTAATATGATGTCTGGTTCAGACAGTTTCTGCAACACATGTATACATTATAAATTTATCCTTAAAAAGCAACGTGGGGAAAAAACATGGACTCGCTCTATTATGCAAACTTGTGTACGCATGCACGTACAAATTTCTGCACAACTATTATACAGAAGTATTTGGTTCAATATGGTGAAACAAACTGATCCACAACCACTTTCATAAGTAAAGGCATTCCTCTCACTTGGTGATCTCAAACAACAAATGCATCTCAATGTCACTGTCCCAGATTACCTGCTGGAGACATCTTAACAGCCTATAGAGCTGCAACCAGCCAGACAGCTTGGTTAGAACCCAAGTCTTCCCCAGAATATACCATATACCAACAGACATGCCTCAACACAGGAGTGTTCAGACCTACCAGCAGCAGACCCACCAGCCCTCCTCTGCTACTAAGACAGGCTAACAACTAATTTGTAATAAAGAGGCATCTCACGGGCAAAAGAATGAATACGCAATAATCAATACCGATAAAATCTACCGTTACAGCAGCACACTGTCTTCCCTGCTACCAGGTTTATTGCCTCCAAATTTAATTGTAAAAACAACAAATTAAAGGAAACACACAACTCTTTCAGAGCTTAACAAGTACAACATTTTTCCACATCTCTGACGTGGTATCTGCAAGAACAAAAGTCAGCTTCAAATTCTCCTCCCTAAATCCATCCCCATCTTTAAAGCCCAACAGACATTTTTCTGCTTTTAGCAGGCTATTCAGCCTCAAAAAAAGATACCTTGAGAGTATTTGCGTTGATCCAAACCTCAGAAGTTTGTTTTTTGACTTCTGGAGTGGAAGGGTAGGGAGGATATTGAGCATAAAGTACCTAATTTACAGCTTAGGTCCAAGCAAAGCAAAAATTTGCTCTCACTGTCCATGCTTAACTTTGATCCACAAAAGAAAATTGAAACCCTGAGCAACCAGACTCCTGATACACTTCTGTCAGAAGCCTTCATATTCTACAGGAAGAAAACTACCTTTTGTATACCACTCTCCTTCACAAGTAATTTATAACTACATTTAGCTATAAATGTAGTCTTCCTCAGTGTTATCCAGAAAAGAAGGCAAACAAGCAAAACAACCAGAAGATTTTGTGGCAACGGACAGAACTGTATGAAATGTTCGGTGTTGAGGAGCAAGAAGCAAAGCAACTAGCAGAGCTTCCCCTGCCCAAGATTTAAAACATGCACAGGAAGTTTAATGATGAAATATTCAGTCTTTTGTTCTAATTTGTACCTCTCAGTTTACAGAACAGAGGCACCACTCTCCCTGCACTTATTTTTTGAAGGTATGTGGACCAATTGCTTTGCATAAAGTTGTTGTACAAATATTCTTGCTACCTGCCACACACTTGGGATGGCAATGTAAAAGCAGTTGCTCTAGCCAATTTTATTCCAAAAGCAGCAACTGCTCTCCCTGCTCCTAAAGAGAATTTAATGAAGCCATCTGCTCGTGGTTGAGGCTATTCTAAAAACATCCTGCATTCTTTATGCTCCCTTTTACAGTTCAAAGCCTGGCTAGCATCCCAAGGCTACAACCTTTGCAAAAAGCAAAGCAAGAAGCAGAAAGAAACATTACTGAAAACACTTTGCTCATATGTATGTTAAAATACTTCAGTATCTGCATATATGATATGCAGATATCATATTACTGACAACATTTTTGGCAATATTTGAATTTTAAAGAAAGGTGATAGAATAGTAAATTGCAATGCGCATATAAAATTGAATCTTGCAACACTTGTTTTTAAGTATTTGGATATCTTATTTGGTAAAGTAAACAAATGTCAAATCAAGAAAGCTAACTGATCGACAATTTTAAAATACCTCAGTGCTACATAAGCATAACCAAGAAATGAAGAACTTATGTTCATTTAGTTTCCAAAAACTCTATCCAACCCCATCTGTAAAATACCAACCAGGAGATATAGATTTAAAACTGCTGTACATACTATAGGAAAGGGCTGTCGTACGACTTAACCGCCACACACCTGCGGCGGCCGGTTTCAGCTGTCAGGATGTTGCCTATCCTTGAGAGATGTATGGGATAAGAGTACTGGAAGAGGCACAACCAGGCAAGAACGAACCTTGAGCACAGGTAGGTCTCCTACATGAAGTTACTCCTTTTACACAGAGTAGAGATATGTAACATATACTGACTTTTAACACTTCCATACTTAAAGGTAATTTCTCCAATTTCCCGTCTGTTAGCACCCCTCTGGCAGCAGACTTAAAACATGATTTTTCAAGGAGATGTATTGCAGCACAGGACTAACTTCTGCTGCACCTGGCAGTACAAACAAGCGTGTGCTTTTCCAACTGAAAAATACACCCTTTACTCACAATGAAAGTTCAAAAAGGTAAAAACCTGTTTCACTGTGTTTCCAAGACGACTCTGAAATTAATAGTGCTGCAAGTCATCTAGGAACAGAAAATACATTCATCATGGTACCAAGCACAATGGAGCCTTCAATTTTGCCTGGCACTTCTAGATCACTTTCCAACACAATTAATCGTTGTGTTCAGTTACAAACAAAACAACATCACCAAAAAACTATGAGTGGCATAATGAAAAACACAGAACTTTATTTGTAGGGGAGCAGAGCCTACAGACACCAACCAAGAGCAAGAGCCTCAATATACAACACGCATGTTTTGGTTTCACTGTTTCCACGGCAAGACTTTCTGGGAGACAGGGGACAAGAAAGGGAGAAGAATCCCACTTTGAAACGTTTTTTTAATGGCAGTTTCAAAAGACATCCTTTCTCAGTGGGAATGACATCTAACATACTAAGACTGCATATTCAAAATTTCAGTCATCATCTGGTGCCCAGGAGAGTTACGGCAGTAGCACAGGACAGGCAAAAACCAGAGTAAAGCTGATTCAGCTGAAAAAATTCAGCAAAATCCCACACCAAAACTTTAGTGTGAACAGTTGCTCTGCTCTTGCAGCACTGAGTGACAAAATCCCAGTTCTGTGCTCACACTTCAGAACATTTTGTCAAATAGCTGCTTCTTCACAAAGCCAAGCCTCTTGTAGCATGAAGAAAGCCAAAAAATTATCTCGATTTACATTTTTTCTCCCAGATTTCTCTGTAATAAAAACCAGTCCTTGACTTGTATTCATTAAAAAAGTGTGCCTTCCAAATTTGGCCTTTTCACATTCATCAGCCAATTAAAGCAAGGCTGTCACTTTTGGATTTCATAGCAGAGAGAAGCAGAAGTAGAAACAGCACTGCAGTGACTAAGACATAATTCCAGTGCTGGGATTCTCCAAAAGCAAGTGTGTTGCTACTGTCACAGGCATAGCTAACTCATCTGAAATAATACATGGCTGACAGAAACAGCTCCCAAAACGGGCCAAAGCTACCAAAGGGACTTTATAAGCCCAAAACTCAACTTGTACGAGAAGCCAATTCTCCCATTGCAACTGGTGCCATTTCCTCATTCTGCATATGTTAAGTGACTGAAACATGAGGTTCATGAAAATCAAAGCAGAAAGCACCAACAGGGTGCCGCAAGTGTTGAAGACACACACCATCTCCTGTTCTAAGAAGCAAAACCACCCTGTAATTCAGAGGGAAATGGTTTAAGTAGGGCGTTTGCTGCATTCACTGATTTAAAACACACGAACACACACCCCTCCTCCTCTGCACTGGCCTGAGAAATTGCACCCTGACGGCAAAAGCTTTTCTAAGTGACCCACTTCAGCCTCACCCTCTGTGTGGTAAGGCACATCTGGCAGACAGATGGCAGGATGGGCCTTGCTGCAAATCATCTAGACACCAGCACTGTGAATGCATCCAGTATGCTATGCTCCTCCATTTCCATGAAACAGTCCCTAAACACCCCTGGTTTCAGGCTAGAAAACAGGAAGCCAAAACCACGTTATCTCATCACCGTGCAAAAGGGAAGCAAAAGATCTTCCCACCAAAGGTGGCAGGGGAGTCTGTACTTGGTAGTCAGTGGCGACTTAGCAAATTACTGCTCAAACAGCACCTTCATCCGACTCCTTTTCCTTTTCTCACACACAAGGGAAATTCCCAGCATTGTCCCCTGCCACATACTGTACCAGCCTAGGCTACATGGGAAGAAAGCTGGCTTCGTCTACCAACACAGCAAAAAGAGAAACAGTGCTCCCCCAACACACCTCCTTTTTAACCAGGGATCCTAGCTAAAAGGATTACAGCAGGAACCCATACTGCTACTTGTTTTACCACTTCTCAGACCTGACATATTGTGGAGAATATCCTTCTGGGATATATAAAAAGAAGTTAAGCAAAACCATATTTGCCAAGCTTGTGCTAGAATCACACCTGCACATGCAAATTTTTTCTCCCCCTTGCTGTCCGATCAGTGTTACTTATAAAGGGTTAAAGAGGTTGCAAAGTACCAACTGCTTCAAGTTTGGTCAGTCAGAAAAGCCCCAAAGCTCACTTGTTTAAAGTGTGTCGGGCAGGAGAGGGAAGAGAATTTGAGCAAATTTGAACAAAGCAGAGCATTAATGGAGATGCAGAGACTTGCCAGCAGCAGACATGATCGCCTCTCCACCTCCACAACCAGGGACAGAATGTCATCACCCAAGGGACCAGAAGAACAGACAAGGCACGCAAGCAGAAAAATTCTCAGAAGACTTTATGCAACCGCCAGGCTGATAGCACCTGCAATGACACTTCAACAGCAGAAAATACATAACTAATATGCTAGTACGAGAAATGTAGAAAGCTATGTGTGCAGAGGTTTTCTTCCCCTTGTTCTTAGAGATAAATGAAAATACTAAATTTAAAGTTTATGTTGGTTCAATAAACTTACCCAGCTGAAAAACTAAGCCGTTTGCTTTTATAGGGAGAAATGGAGGTTGTGATATGTCACTTTTCAGCCAGATCAGTTTCTGAATACAGCTCACTGTATAGCCAGAGAAGTTTTAGTGCTAGTGCAAGGAATCAAGTAAGAGCTCATTTAACTGCATATTTTCAAGAAAAATATGCTCAGTCTCTTTCACTGTGCAGAACTGCCGTTTTGGAAAGCCTTACGGTTTTGACTGAAATGCTGCCAACCAGAGAAAACAGATTGGAAGCTACCAGACCAGTTGCTGCGATGGAACAAAGCATCTTTAATGTGTCCCTCACAAGTTGGGGTTTCCACTGATTCACCTATCTCCTTAATTTGTACTTGTATGAGGGTATCTTTTGAGTCTCTTGTATGTAATTTTCCTTCTGGCACTTGCACCAGAGACGACCTGAGCTCTGAGGCATGCCTCTTCAGTTCAAAGCACACACAGGGTTAATCAGCTCCTAGGACACTCTTGCTAACCAAGAACTGCCAAACACCAATCTATTTTATTTGAACTCTGTGTAAACTTGTGTTTGCACTCCAGTGAAGGTGAGAAGTATACAGAAGGGCTAGACCACGCAGGCTCTGAAACCTCCGTGTTGATGCCAGAGGACTGAATATACACGAGTGCAAATGCACAAGCTGTGCTTCTGTGACGCACAGGTAGGAGTGCGCTTCAAAAACACCAACCTGAGCATCCCTGAAACACACTCACCATGCACAGCTAAAGGCTTCTGATCTACAACAGTATCGACAACACATCAAAGCCTGTAACACAGACGTACCAAAAAGCGGAAGATCTGGAGTTCAGAACAGCAGGACTTGACGCAGATCACGCTGCCTCTGCTCTCTTCCCATCCCAGACCTTGTTTCAGTCCCTTCAGTGAAGAGACAGTGTGGGCTTCAGCTGCCTCCAAAGCCTGTCTCTGTGGCAGCACACAGGGAATGCCCAGCCTCCATCACTTCATTCCCACCCCGACCCTTGATATGAGCTGCTCACAGAGGACTACAAAAATCACTAGATAGCAGCTCTCCCACAGCCCTCTTCAGTTCCCTTGCTGATGAAAGCAAGTAGCCTGTGGCAGGGACATAGCGATTCAAAATAGACAGCAGCAGGACCCAAAAAGGACGACTGAGGAAGAAGAGAGAGGGACAAGTCACCTGTGCTGAAGCCCATTTACTTACTTTTATTTGTCTTCCAACTTCACTGACCTCAGAACAGCTAAAGCCATTTGAGTGCTGTGAGATAGAGCAGATAAGCCCCTGAACCACAAGTTTTAGCAAGTACAATTTGTACCACAAGTTGGTTTCGCTACTTGGATATCACAAAAAAGTATGAACAAGCACTGTTTGCATGTTTAAACTTTACTTGCCACATGTTGAAGACTGAGAACGTACCATAAAGGATCCAAGAACCAAGGCAATTGGTATGGCAAACACGCAAACTACCTGCATTATAGTTACACAAGTCTCACAGCCCCCAGCTTGATGCAACTTCAGGCAGCGAGCAAACAGTGCAAGAACAAAAATCAATCTGAAAGACATGGTTCTTTGGAGAAACAATTTTAAATAAACTAATTTGAAATAAACTAATGTTTAATCAAATACTTCCATCTCTCTCTATGAAAGTTAAACTGGTATTCTCATCGGAAGATCCTAAATGCAAAAATGCTAGAGAAACAGGTAGTGAATGAGTAATTAATGGCTGCCGTCTCCAGATCAATGAACAGTGACGTACTGACCAAGACACATGGTATAGCCACAACGGCTGCAGCAGACAGAAAACGTTGCTTTCTACCAAAGCTATGGTCAGGAAAGCGTAGAGCTGCCAAAGAAAAAGTTAACGTACAACTAAGACCTTCACACACAAGCATTTAATTAACCTTTGCTTTTCATGCTATGCACCCCTGAGTAATGGATATGTGATACTTTGTTTTAAAAGGTATGTCTACCTCACTATAAATGTACACCATCAGGGGGTCCGAAAGAGAAAGCATTACAGTTATTAAATCAATTTAGGCGGGTACTACCATCTTGAGAAGTACAACCATGGGGTCTGTGATTAAAATTTTGCCTAAGGGTGGATGGTACCCATTTACTTCCCTGTCAGAAGAGCTGGCTGCTAAGCCTGTCACTCAAAATTGGAGCTTCAGAGCAGATAAATCGTAATTCACAGCTACTGGCACAAGTCTAACTTTTCTGCCTATCAGTGGATTTCTGATGTTGCAATTCATACACCAGTCTGAAAGGTTTCCAAGGCAGAGGACTAAATATTCTCGAAGGTTAGCGTATCACTGGGCAATGGGCCTGCTAGCACAGTTCAAACGAACAAACCGAACAAACTGTACTAACAGACTGTCCATTAATTAAAGCTGACACTTCTTTGCCCATCAGGCAACAGCGCATTCGGGAGCCATCACATAATGAAACCATTGTTAGTATTTCCTTTACACATCCAACTGCAGAACAAAAGGTGACGGTTGTACAGTCAACAAGGACTTAAACTTCTGCAGGTAGCATTGCTTCTCAACAACAACGCACAGCAAAAAAGATCTTGCACTGAAAGACAAGGTGAAAACTCTAAAAATAAAAAAATCCAACCCTAAAAGCTTTCTATTCCAATTTTTCACTGAACAGCACCTTTTCAAAAGCGCCATCAGTTTTTTTAAGTTGAATATCATACCACTTAGCCACCATCATTAGCTAGAAAAGATAGCACAAAACGCCTCCTAAGGAAGGTCAGTTTACTTTCCTTCCCTCCTGCCAAGTTGTCACATTTAGTGCTCTTTTGCAAGTTTTCAAACATATGAATAAAATATGACATTTTGACATTTGAATATGAGACAAATGTCTCAAAAAATGAGATATCCACTTCTTCCAAAACATTCGTGACATGACAGAGTTATTCTTCAATAAAAAATAGACATAACAAGAAGTTGCAAAACACTTTCCAGAAGAATGTAAGGTGAAGGTTCCACACATGAAGGAATATAAGGGGGGTTTTGAACTTGTGGTGGTGTTCCATGAATTTGTGCAACACATTTAAGAACAAAAATTGGTTCATATTCATACCAATGTTGTTTCTAAACTGTGATGTTTCATCAACCACACTAACTACAAATAGCAATCACAGCTGGCATAATGTGAGGACCAACTCAAAAGAGCAAAATAAACACTTTCATTCCAATTTTCCTGGGAAGAGTAAAACAGATGAAACAATGTCCAAAGCTTCAGAAATGAGCAAAAAAAAGAAACCCCTGAACAAAAAGAAATAACAGGGAAAGACAAGTAAAGGGTCTCTAATAGTAGTGATTTATTCTATCACAGCCTGTTAGTGTCAGGTTATGTAATGAGCCCACATGATTTAGGAATTCATGTAAGGAGAAAATGTTTTTCAATTAGCAATATGGACCTGGGTTGGCTGATGTCAAGTGACTGTAAGTGATAATCTCACAAAAATGACAGGTGAAGACTTCAAACAATGGCTTAAAATTCATTACTTTCCATGACCCTAAGTTGGTGAAGATGTGCCTGAACGCTATCTTCAAAATCAATGAAAAGAAATTAGAACAGTAGGTGTGAGCTGTAATTCTCCCAAGTACCAGCATTTCTCTTACTTTCAAACTTCTCTGCTTCTAAATTAGGGTACAGATGAAATGATGTATGAAGCTGAAACAGAGGTAGGTAACAGAATAGCTATGAATTAGAGGGGGAGAAACCTGTAAGCCATGAAACAAAACCACAAGAACAATTAATGCATGTGAACCATTTACAGGAGGGAAAATACAGACGGAAAAAACATGTAGCTACAAAGCCAAAAGCTGCCACTGAAAATTGGTTTGGCCTCCTGGGTAACTGAGGTCGCTAAACCCCTCGAGTCAGCTGAAGTGAAAATCTGCTCTTAGAAAAGGAGACAGTCCCCAACATACAGCCTCTTGCAGATGTAGAATCCATCACCAATTTTCTGTTACATAAGTGTACTTTATTACTGGTCTGGAATGCCTGCCTTCAGCTTCCAGATATTGGGGTCCTATGTACCTCACCCTGAA
Source organism: Fregata magnificens (assembly GCA_013389945.1). Lineage (NCBI taxonomy): Eukaryota > Metazoa > Chordata > Aves > Suliformes > Fregatidae > Fregata > Fregata magnificens. Next base: position 59,510 of record WAAD01011321.1, read on the forward strand.
GAGTCAACTAAATTTTTCCTCTCCATTATTTGTATTTATCAATTTATGCCCATTACTTTTTCTTTGGTAAGTTACACAGGTGGTGCTTCTTGAATTTGTCCCACTATAAGCATATTTTCTAGCACTTATCAACGCTCCAGGACTTGGGTAATATCCTGTACTTGTCCACAGGGAAACAAGATAATGGAAGGAGACTAAACCAAGTTTTTTGTGAGCTTAGCTGAACTGATATGCATTACAAGCACCACAGATTAAAAAGATACATAGAGCCAGTTCACAATGACTAAGACACTACAAAAACCCCCAAACTTTCAAACACATCCTTGGCAGTGGCTTTTAAATCTGTTTTTTGAGACGTTCAAACAATGGCTGTCCAAAACCTCATCTTCCTAAAGGAACCCAGTTCAGAGCCAAAAGTCATGACTCGGACCAGCAGCCTCTGGGGGCTGTCAGCACTGTGTTCCTCTGATGTCAAGTCAATTTAGGTAGCTCTAGAGTTACTGAAAGGAAGGAGCCTCCAGTAAGCATTTACTCTCCAGAATCTATATGACACAGATACTCTTGTTTTA
>WAAD01011321.1:65712-82977 GCA_013389945.1 Fregata magnificens
TTGAGTAATCTGTGTAAACAAAATAAGCCTCTTCTATGTAGACTGTCTGGGTACACACTGCAAATAAAGAGGAAGGACAAACAAAGGTCACAAAGCTAAGAGAGTTTTAAATACCTCCTTTGGAGACAAACCTCAGCACAACATACAGATTGCAGTACCATGAGATCTTATGAGATCCTATACCTCTACCTCAATTTGTAATTAGAGGGCTCTCAGTAACATGTGCACAGGATTACAGATTCCACCCTCCCACCCCCCCACCCCCCAAATCAAGTTTCAACTTTGCGGACCAGATCCAAGGAGCTGGTTTCTATGCATTCCTGAGGGAGAAAGGGCTATAGAAAAGCCTTTTATTTCTGCATCTATTTCCCAGAAGGCCTAACTAATGCGAAAGGAAATGTATCAGGCTTCTTCAATGGGGGGAGGGCAGGAGGGGATTAACATGTTTCATGGGCAGAGTGTGTGCAAGTGGGGAGGGGTGAGCACTTCAGTGTGAGCAATTAAACGCAATTCTTTTGTAAACCTTACGATAAGATAGCTAAAATACCCTTTTCAACAGAAAACCCTACTTGAGTAAATGTCAAGGTAAATTGCACTGAAAAACAGACCGTGTGTCACAAAAAGCTACTGTGAAGGGGGGACACTTGAGACTGCATATGTACATCTTGTGAGAATCACCACTTGAGCATGTGAGCATCATGGAGTTAAGGGTATAAATACAGGAGTCCATGTCTTCCTTGTAAGTCAGCATCATCTGCATGAACAGTTTCACACAACTGCTAGCAATGGTTTCCCCCTCCTAAGTTGATTTTATATATATTTCCCTGCAAAGCTTTTCAAGAACTAACCAAGGTTGGTCCCAGGTTCAAAAAACACACTTCAATATAAGATCAATTGAAAAAAAAAAAAAAAAAACCACACACAATCGGGACCAGAGCAACTGTTCCCTATACTAAAATAAATATTATAGAAAAACTGAATAAAAGGTTATTACTCCAGAATTAGGACTTCAGCTGCTGGGTCCACTTCACTGCCAAAGCAGACCTACAGGCAACGCACCATGCAGCTTCTGCCCCACTTCACCTCTTTGGGGACCCAAATCCTGACTCCAACCACTACATACACTGTCAACTGCAGTGTGCTGCCTCAAGCCTCTGCTGCCGTCACAGGTCAACTGCTATTCCCCTTGGGGCTTGTTTTTTCTTTAGAACACCCCTCTCCCCCTTGCTAGCAAAAATAGGGCTTAAAACAGACATGGGCCGAGTTTGCTGAAGGTACACGTTGCTTTATTTTTATGGGGAGGAGACGCAGCAGACCACGTGGCTCCAGCTCACAGGGTAGTATACACTTACCAACATATAATTAATTGAACAAGAAGCTTAATTCAAGTTTTGCTGCACTTGCTGGTTCAGAAATTCCTATTCCACCTGTATTTAAACACTGTTTTCATGTTTGATATAGCATGCAACTACTATAGCTCTCTATTCACACTAAGTAAAAACAAATTCATTCCCGAGTTATTTGGCATTAATATTAGTTACAGTGTAAATAGCCTACGTTTATTGAACCAGTCCACTCAATAACACTATCATCCATCCTTCCCTCCAATCCTCTCATAGAAAGGTAAAAGCAGCAAAATTATTTACTTAAAACCAAATAATCAGGTTGATTGTTGTAGGACTGTGCTTTTAGGTGGTGAGCTACTTAGCCTTGTATTTAAAACATTTAATAAGTCACCAGAAAAAAAAAACCCAACCAATATTTATTACTGATTTTGCTCAGTCATTTATTTTTTCCTATAACCTCATTTTACAACATTTGAAGACTTCCAGCTTTGCAACACTACATTCTGGAATTTTAACACTACAAACGATAGACATTTATATACTTCTCTGAACACAGAGATCAACACTTTCAACAGTAAACCATTTACTTAAGAAGAAAACCCCACTTATTACAGTCTAAGCAACATGCAAGCAACTTAGAGCTTATCATGTTTATAGGAGAAGGTGATATTGAATAGCATGGGCTGTCATTTAATAAAGTACTGAAAAGGTCCAGCAGCCAGAATCTAAAGATCAACAATAAAATGTGCAGACTCTCAAGGCAGAGAGTAATTAACCATTGGAAATAAGATGACATGGGGGATTTGCAATCATTAGAAACAAAATGAGGAGAGATCCATTTTCCGGATGGGGAAAATGAGAGTAGTGGACAAACTCCAGGGCTCAGCACAAAATTTCACCCAGTCATTCCAGAGGCCCATGTGACTCGGGGGCTAATTTGCCTTTCTTCAGGGAAGTACTGGGTTACTTTTTTCATCAGATTATCTTTTCACCTCAGACAAGCTGAAGCTCACCACCCCACCTCACCACTCTGTCTTGGGCAAGAGAGGGAGCACTGAAGGGGCAGGCAGGATACCAGCTGCTGTAATTCTGGGGTGATACAGGACAACTGCTTTCCCCCAAGATGTTTGCCTAGCTTTATCAAGATTTTTCCTAACTTTTAGATTTTTGCTGAATATTTCTAGAATGCAGCTGTAGCTACCAGCTCCAGAAGCAATGAAAGCTGCAGCACAGCTGCAGCAGTAGTATGCACAGCTCTGCAGCGTAACCCCTTTTCAGGGCAGCAACCCACTCAACTGCCTGCTGCTCCAAGTGCTACTCCCTTAGAAAGAGAAAACCTCACAATTCCAGGCAGTGCTCAGAAAGACTTCACGCATATACCTCAGAGAGGCAAAGACCAAGGCAGCCATGAGTCTTCTGACTGTTTTGAATACATTTCTCTATTTTTCCACCCAAAAAAAACCCAAACAAAAAATTCATCATTACAGCACAGATTTTTCTCATTATGACTCTGCCGAACACATTACCAAGTTGGAAGCTAAACCAAAAGCATCAGTACATATGTGCTTTGGCAACATAACATCTAGTCGTTACACAGCAAAGCTCTACTCAGTCACCTATCTGAAAATTATTTTGAAAAAAAAAAAATCTTAATTTCTCTTTGGTTGCATACACAGCTTTGAAAAATCCCACCTAGATTTTTAAACATCATCTTCACAAAGCTACACTCCTCTAAGTCTGCTCTTATTTGCCATGAATCATTTCAATACAAGTTCTCCATATTAACTCCTTCAACCTTGCATGGCATAATTACAAATGTTTACTCTGCAGATTTAGCTGAGAGACATTTCATGCTAATAATGCAAAGGAAATGTCTCAGTACACATTTATTCATATGCTACACCATTTACTTCTCAACTTCTAGATAACCTCTAGCATAGTGCAGGTGTAATTCATAAAAAGCAATTATAACACAATATAAATGACAATGTAAGTACACTGATAGAACATCAGCTGAAGGTAATGCAAAGGGAATCATCACATGTAATTTGGGGGAGTTAAGAGCCTTCATGAGAAATCCTATGTGGAGAAAAATCTCATCGTAGGCCAGGAAAGTGATAGACTGTAAAATCAAATTAATGGGAAGGTAAATTTCAGCCTCAGGACATTGTGTGTTCTGCATGCATGCCAGACCTCAGAAAACTTTCTCTTAAAACTTGACACAGGATCTGAAGCTGTCTGGGACGGCTGGGGGCAAAAGGAGAGCAGCAGTATGTAGTGTTTTGCCAATGGTAGCAACGTAGTTTGGAAGAACTCTCTCATCCCCCTTCGACCAAAGCATTTGTGCTCCCACTGTTACTACGCTGATGAAGACACATGGGCTGAAGGGTTACTGAAAATACACTAGCAGAACCCATCGCTCTGGAAATCATCTGCCAGACCAAAGCCAACAGCATGCACCAGCACAACGTAAGGATCTTTCTTCCCCTGCCAGTATTTCCCTCCACAAGACTGCAAATTCTAAAGCAGAGCAGGACCACTCATCTAGTGCCTGATGTGGAAGTGCTACTTTTAACATACAGTTAAACATACCCCCCAAGGAGCCCTGCAAGCCTCAAGCCTCTGAAGGCACAGGTGGTCCCTTCAGGAAATAATTAATCCCCATCACGTAGAAAGACAGACAAAACCTGATCAGTTGGCACTGAGCTCAAGCAGCCTCCTCTCTCCACTCTTGACTACTTCCTGAAATATTTTGTCTGCTTCTGCCACCCACAAATCCAAAGCAAGAAGGCAGATCCTATAATAAGAGCTGTAAGTTTCCAGAGCTTGTAACTAGTAGCTTCTCAAATCAAAGAAACAGGTATAACTTGTTATTTCTTCTTGAAGTTCCTCATGCATCCTCAGAATAACATCTGAACTTCAAGTAAATAGGGCCCTTCAGGATCCTGTCCTCCACTAGATTTCCAGACAAGAAAATCTGTATTTACATGATTAATAATGTAATTACTATAATTACTTATAATAATATACATGAGTATATATTATATGTTAGGTACTATAATACATATTAATATAGTAATATAATAACATATATTTATTTAAAAAATTTAGAAAGGTACAGACTTTTTGAATTGACCGATGCCTTTAAAGTTTAAAGCAACATCTAATGTAACAGGAGAAAATGTAACAAGCATGAAAGTCAGGTTATGCACTTATCTTACTTTGGTCTTTCAGGCACATTTAAGCACCTTACTTTACTGAGCTTTTTGAAAATTTTCCTCCCAGCTTTAAGATTCAAACTGCAGATTTACGTTGTCCACATAACTTAATTTCACAATCATGAAGCTATCACCCAAAGCCCCATAAAACTTTTAAAAACAAACTTCTTCATTTTGTATTTGGTTATGCCACAGCTTTCCCAGAGGCCGAACAAAATGTGGGACTTCAGCCACTGCAGCCCTCTCCCCAAGCCTCTTGATCGTTTGCGTCTCTGGAAGCTCATGCAATGGGCCGACTTTGTCAGCATTATTTTTACAAGCCATTTTAACTGCGAAAGCCGGCATGCACCACTGGCTCCTGCTCTGGCATGCTGTGCTACGCACCCCCATCTGGACCTTGTTCACGCTGCTGAAGCAATGCCGGACTAATCTGAAACATTTGTGATTCTTTCAAAAGAGATCGTTAGTTTCACAGCAGTTCTTGTGGACCTTATTTTACACTGAAGGCAAAACAGCAACAACCGGAAGAACAATAGCTACTTTGTTCATACAATAAAACAACGTGAAACTGCCAGGATTCTTCTGAATTGCCAGGATTCTTCTGAATTGCTGAAATTGCTAAGTTTTACTGCACTATGCTGAATAGCTGGTCTACAAAGCAAAGTCATACAACTGATCTTTGATATTCCCCTGTCCCGTTCACCCTCTCTCATAGCAGATGCCAACTACTTGGTTAGCCACATTTCATTAATAAGAAAAACACGCAGTCAACTGAAACAAATATGGTAACCGGAAACCTCTCTTCATTGTTTTAACCATTTAGCTCTTGACGGAATAATGAAAAAGGCAATCTGAACACCGTCTGCTCCAAATCAGCACCTACGCTTCTTCAGCTTACACTTACAGCACTACTCTGCCACTAAAAAGCAGTAATTCTCAGTACACAAATAAAAATTGCATCATGAAAAATACTTTGCAAATACAAGGGTTTGTGGGTTTAAAAAAAAAAAAAGGCCCCAGCAAAATGTGCTTTGTGTAAAAAGAGAAAAGCAGTGGAAGGGGACACAACTTTAACATGAGGAACATTCTCATCTCTCCTTGCTACCACTCATTGCGGCTTACTCCTTGACACTCTGGGCAGCCCAGCAGGTCCCTTTGTGAAGCCTCCGTAACAGCCCGTTTGGGTGCTGGTATTCACCACGCGGGTAGGCTGGGAGAAGAGGCCGCAGGCAGCAGGCAGGAGCCCCGGCCAGGCTCCCACAGCAGCAGCCACTGCCACCAGGTCAGCAGAGGACCTGCTGAGCCACTCTGCAGCCCCTGGCTTCCAGCGCCTGCAGAGCTCAGGGGAAAACCAATTAGAACATAAGGTACAGGTAAAAAAGCAAAGGCGGAATACACTGTACTGAAGTGCATTAATAAACCAGGCCCTAGAAAGAGTGAGTTACACCAGTGACATGGCATATGATTAGCTAAAAAAAAAAAAAAAAAAAAAAAAAAAAAGCAGACACAGCTGCATACCCACACAGAAGATGGGAAGAGTAGCAAGTAGCACCAACCACAGAGCAAGACACCAAAGGCAGCTACTCCAGATCAGAAGGATCAGCTTACCATTCCCCCCAAACTACACCATGTGTCAGTTTTCAGCCATTCAGGAGAAAAGCAGGTCTGTATCATACACATCTCCCACCGATACATGGGACCACTCTCTCAAATCGCTCAGGCTGAGCACAGAAAAAAGGCACCTGCACCCACGAAAATAAACCTCATCTCTCAGCAACCCTGAAAGCCAAAGCCAAACCAAAACCAAGAAAAACCTGCTGTGGCAAACTCTTTCTGAAGGACCTACCACCTCCAGGCCAAACGCTGCTCTCCTGCCAGCACCTGTCCTGTGCTCGCTGCGCCCTGACCCGTGGCACCGTTTACTCAGTCATGACGTATTTCAGGAAAAAAATGCCTTCTCAACAAAGGTGGACTTCCTCAAGACAGATATCTGATTCTTTGTAAGTGCCATGGTCTCACTGTAAAAACCTTCCCCATTCTGCACTCTACTTCCTCAACTCTCATTTTGTCTGCTATGAATGAAACGTTCCAACAGATTTAAAAAAAAAAAAATCTGTTAATTGAACATAAAGCAAGTTTCTACTTAAAAGCTTAGCTTCTCAAGATGCTCACAAGTTCCCCTCCCCTTTTGTTTCCTCTGTTTATTAGACAAAGCATCAGTGTCATTACAACGTAATGGCATCCTTTCAATATTTAATAAATTCTTGTTATTAAGGGAAATAGAACTTTTAGAAGCATAAAAGATTATTCTGATGTCTCCTAAAAGGCAGATTTTATTCTTCGTTTGCCTTTTGTTTTGCACATATTTACAAACAACACCCCACTGATTTTGGATTTGTGTGGAGTGAGTTTTGTTCATTTATTCAAGCGAGCTTCAGCGATGCTGATAATCAAGGTACAGATAAATTTAAAAAGAGCGAAACCAGAAAAAGCATATACTAGTTATGCAACACACACTCTTAAGTTTTAATAAAAACCAAAAGCATCAGCATTATTTAATAGCAATAATCAGAAAACCTAGTAATACCTTCCAGAGCACAACCACAACTGAGGTCCGTCCCTGTCCCGGCCCCGCACCCCCCACCCCCCGCCATTTATTCTTCTAACTTCAGCATGGCTGTTCTTCGGGAGAAAAATACTGATATTCAACTGCCAGTTACTTATATAAACACAGATTATTCTGTATACACTAATACAGATCACTCCAAACTCTGAGGTCTCCAAAATAGATCTCAAGATTCAAACTACAGTTTTGCACATTCACAGTGTAAACAAAGCAGCCGCCTGTTCAGCTACAATTTACACACTACACTCAAAGGGGGTTTTCATTAATTCTTCATATTTCAGCTGTATGGCAACAGAAAACATACAGTATCTATGTACAGTGTACCAACAGAAGGGAAAAAAAAAAAGACAACTTCCCAACAGTTCGTATCACAACACTACTGAGGCACTCACCCAGGCATTGCTGTTTGTGGGCACTACACCTACGTGTGTGCACCTGAGTACTCTCAAGCTGGACCAAGGCTTTTACAGAAATTAAGACAACTAGTCAGAGAAAGAGATCCCTCTCCAATGTACACATAAATGTAAGATCATTTACAATTAATGTCCACATAGGCAATACAACTCACAGTCAGTTTAAGAAATCTCAATCTGCTGAGTAATTCAAACAGCTTCGTTGTTAGTTATGATGTAATGAAATCAGTCAGTCAACAGAGACAACACTATATAAACGTCTCTCATTTGGAGCTAGATTATAGCATTTTGCAAGTTAAAGACTATTTTCAGCTGCTGCTACTAAATTATTCCCTATTGTGACAACTAATTTACTTGATAAAGAACCTTTAAATGAGCTTTTAACTTATGCTGCCTTGCAAAATATCTAAAAAATTAATTTCTTACCTGCAACCCAAGCTGCATGGCTGTTCTCACAGCTCTCTTACAAAGACGGCAGCAAAAGGTTGCCTTGAGCAGTAGGGAATGGCCTGAATTTTGTCATCAAGTAATGAGCCTGCCACAAAAATAATGATGGCATGGCAGCCTGCTGGATGTAAATCCCTTTGCTGCTTAAAACTAGGGTTTGGATCAATATTAAAACAAAGACAAAACAAAAAACCCAGTACTATCTGAAAAGAGTAGCAAGAATAAAAAGCATCTGTGCTGGTCTCACTGACTATACAAGCAGGATGCAAATTAGCACTAAGTTGTTTTATATTTAAGCAAGTGTAAAAATAAGAATATGAAACAGAGAACACTTAGCTCCGTGTAGAGTCAGCCGCAAGCACTATATGCCCCACCATGCAAATGGTGAAAGCTTTCTAAAGAGAGACCAATAGTTAGAAGCAACAAAATAAATGCTACATGTTTTGCAAGTGCCCCCCTCCCTCTCTCGCCCTGCTCACCCTTTCCTCCCCCAAGGCTTCAGTTCTTGGTTAACATCTCTTTGGCTGAAAATAATTGCCTGCCTCCAAAAGGCATCTCAGACAGCATCACTCCTTAATCAGCAGGACAGCTGACTGATGCGAGGCACTTCCACCTTCTCCCTGGAGTAATCGTACCACCTCCACAAGGCAGTACTGCAACATCAAGAACTAAAATGACTTTAAATGCGGTGCTCTCCCCTAATGAGAGCCATATTCCAATAAGGTTGCCCTCCAAAAACCCACTTCACACTATTACACCAGCTGCCTATTAGGACTTAACTTATCAATACAGCTATTGCCAAGGATCAATCAGTGCAGCCTGCATACAAACCTCAGGGAAAATCCATTTGTAGAAATTAACTCACAATGCTTTTAGTATACCTAGATACATATAATCAGTTGCATTACCTTTAAATTTTTATCATAGCGTGAACAGGGTAACAAGCAGCAGTAGATTTGCAAGTTCTCATGCCCTGGCAGAGGAAGGATAACAGCAAAATTACACTAGATTTACAAAATGGGATGAATTTACCTCTCTGCAGAAATACCTTAGAAAATAAAACTAGATATCTATTTCTCAATAAATTGGAGAGACAGAGAAAAAAAACATGCTCACAGGCTTTGCCAATACACTTGCAGCGGGCAGATCAAGAAGGAAACGTGTGAATCAGAATAAATCAAATTTCAGCTCTCATCACATCAGTAACATATGCTGAGGTTTCACTCTAGAACAAAATGTCAGCATCTGGAAATTGCACAGGTGTTTCTTCAAAACAAGTCACCTTCTCTTCCCCACATCACACATTTACTCGAAAAAGAATCTAGACATGATCCTCACCATCCTCAAAGAGCCACCAAAATCATCTTTTCTCTAAGGACACGTAAATCCCGTAATTGTTCCTTTTTATCCATTTTTTTTAACCAGTTTTCCATCTTTCCCAACTCCGCTCCCTTGCTAGTTATCCACTCTTGAAGTTTGACACCGAGCCAGAGCTCAGACCCGTGGCAGACTCTTGTATTGTATTCCCTGCCCCACACCCATTCCATTTTGCAGCTTACTCAAACTAACAGCTACTGCCCCCTTTTTCTCCCCCATGCATTCCGAGATCCACATTTGCAGCAAGACTTACAGGAAGTCATTTTCAGGTACAACAGCCAATGGCACAGCTCAATGACCAGATGCAGCAGGACCGCACAAGTTATCTTTAACCCGTTCTCCCCAGTTCTGCTTCTCCTCCTTCCATGAGGCTCACTTTCTTCTTGTTTCAAGCTACACAGTAAACTTCCCAAGGAAGGGACCACGTCTCCCACACGTTTATACCATAAACTGTTAACACACCAAAGCTCTGCTTAGGGCCTTGAATGCCACCAGAATACAGCAGCCCTGGTAGTACTGTAAAACCGTCAATTACACTTGAGCCTAGCAGCTTCAGATTTTTGGAGGAAATGGAAATCATTAGTTGAGAAAGTGACAAACACTGTCCTTCCCCAACCCACAAGTCCTTCCTCTCCACACAAAGGGAACAACCTAATTTGGTCATATTAGACAGCGTCTGATTGTTGGGATAAAATTTTCAGGAGCCTTCATATCCTCCTCCACAACCTCTCAAAGATCCATTTAGATTTCAGCTTGTTTTCTTCTCTGCTCCCTGAACATTTTTAAAAGCTTGCATTTTCATCAACTGTAGAAGATTAAACTGCCTTTGGTCCATCCCACATCACAGCCACACAGAAACCTTTATAAACCTCTTCACACAAACTTTGAAAAGCAAGCGTAATTAGAAGTAAAGCAAGGAGTTTTGAAAATAGAGAAAACACTCCTTGCTTTGGGAGATCTGAAGTGCTTCATATCCTTACAATGATCATAGGCATATTAAGAAACTGAAGAAGTGGAAAAAACACTGCAGCAATGTAAGTAGATGTGAAAAGCTTGACTACAAGTAGGTTTTGCTGAGTGCTTAAAACATTCAAGTTGAGAAGCAAATAAACTGCATTATTTCAGTAGACAGAGCTGAGACAGGGAAGTGCTACTGAAAAGCCCATGTTTTTAACAGCTTCCTGTTCACGCTGGAACACTTCTTGATTAATCAATGTATTGCTTTATGATGCACGTCTACACGACCCCCATGTATGAAGGCAGCTGTTAACACAACACCCATTAAAGCTCACAAACATGTTTTCCATTCTGCAGATGGCCACAATAAGAAGCGTAAAGCTTCATTACTGATCTTCATTGCTGTCGTGGTTTCTTCTGCTTTACCAATTTCAGAGCTAGGCTGTTCCACACGATTCTCAGAGATGTAAAAGCCTGAGTAGCTGACCTCAGGCTCTGGACCAGATTGGTCCGTCCTCCTGCCAAAGAGCTAAGCAGGGGGTTACAGCCAAAGTCCAGAAGCATTCCACAACCGCTGCAGCAAACACTCAGCTGTTTCAGTGAACTCCAATTTCCACCTGCCACAAAGCCTGATCCCAAAACAAGCACAAGTGCTTTACTCCTGTGGGTAGCCCACTGGCTGACAGCTGGGCTAATGAGACAGAGCCCCTGCTGAATTTTGCATTTTGCTGTGCATTTTATGAAAGCGAACAGCTTTCACCCTCCCACTCCCTCCCTCTGCCACAAACCCAAGCACTGAAAGTAATATAAAACGAAGGTTTTGAAGGATTGTTGCACAAACTTTACCGATCGTAACAAAGCCCCAGAAAAGACCGCTGGTAAAACTGCTGGTGCTGTGCTGGGTATCGCATGCCCTGCCTCTTACTCTACACACTTAACCCTTTGGCATGTGTCCCAGTGTTGGTTCAGCGCAATGAGTCCAGAAAATCTGTGCCAATGTGGCTATCTGTACCGCATAATTTGCAGAAAGAACAGACGGCTATGTGTATGTCGTTGTACACAACAGCATTAGGAATTTTAGGCAGCCAAAAAGCAAAGTTTATGTACAATTCTTCTTTGTCCTAGGTGTTAGAAATGCTACACATATGACCTGATTTACATAACCTACATAAACTAGTCACTAAAAATTAACTAAAACATCAACTTTGCTCTACCCATGTAAATATCTAAACAGTTTGATATTAAAATTTAGATTAAAAAATTTCTAAGTAGTTTGTTATTAAAATTTAGACTAAAGTGGGTTTAATTTTAAAGAAGCCTGAATTCTAAGTCCTATGGAATATACTTGTCTTTAAAAGCAAATTATGTTTTTATCAAATGCTTTGAAGTAAAGGAAAAGAAGCATCAAGAATTAAAACTAAATTGAATTTTAGCTACAGCTTTTCTCTTTGAGTGAAAAGAAATAATCATCTGGGTTTATTACAGTTTTGGCCTTCACATTCTTATACTGGGTGATTCAGGGAACAATAAAGTTGCTTGTTCCAGTACAGGCAGTACCCACCTCACATTGTTCTGGCTCACAACAGTACAAATAGTTCCATCAACACATTTTCAAAAAATGTCTTGCTGAAACAAACACAGTGGCTCAAAACTCTCTAGTTTTTCTCTTTGAATGCTGAAATCAATAGGCGTCATTATCATCAGTACCTCAGCAGTAACACTTTTTGCTCTCCTTGTTTCCCGTAAGATTCTTAATGTATGTCAGTATTAGATAGCATGGCCTATAAAATGCCTATGGCTTTACTGTCAATATTTGATGAATTGTAACCCTAACCAAAGGCTCCTCTCCTCTGTGAAGAGAAGGAACACTCACAGGTGGCAATATGTAAAGAAAAAAGTAACAACATATTGCCTGGACAGCTAAATATACCACCTTGGCTGGACAACTAAATATAACATCTCAGTGTTAATACCACATGTACAATTTTAAAGTGTATAAAGTCTTAAAAAAAAAATCAAGGCTTGAACATCTTGAACTCATGTAATCACAAAGGACTTTCAACACTGCAAGAAGGGACTCAAAAAAGCCTACTTAAGTCATTTGATCACATCTGAAGAACTTTTGCAGGCACTGCAGCAACCACAACCCTACATGGACATCTAAACAAACGTTTTCACAGTGCTACTGGCTGTAACAAAAGCACTACATTAAAAATCCACACTGCTCTTTTTAGTGAAACCGTTAAAACATTTCTCAGAAGCCAACATAAAAACATGCAAATTCTCAGCAAAGGCTACAGTACTATCTCCTGTGAACATATCTATTCCAGCTGAGCTTTGTCCAGACAGACACTTCAGGATCTGGATGAACGAATCACCAAGACTCCCCAAACATCATCGTCTGGATGCACAAGTTCAGAGCTGCTGCAGCACCTTTCCAGCTGGAGGTGCATGTTCAGATCATCAGGGTCTGTCCCGCATTTTGTGTGCCTGTCTTCAAACATTACCACACGCTTCCAAGATCCTTAATTTTTGACAACTCGGTTCCCCACCTCTACGCATCTCTCTGTGCCTTTTAGGAAGCTGCAAATAGTATTGTTTATCTGGAGCTTGCTTGTTGTTATTCTCTCAATGATGAAACAGGACGTCAACCCTCACAAATCTCCTAAACAGGTTTTGAGGACCCTGAAATAGCAGTTAAAATCTGAATTGTAAACAATACAGAAGCAAGCTATCAAACAAGGTTTTCCTTCTTCAAGTACTGACCCAATCCACTCTCCACGGAGTACAACAGGTATGGGAGTGCTCTCCTGCCCCATAGCAGGAGCTGATGAAAACCTCATGGCTTTCCTTCTCCGATGAGTAACCACTAGAACAAAACCACCTTAGAAAGGGGGTTTGTGACTTTGGCATTTCACTGAGAGCTTCTTCCATCCCAAGACAAATGACAGCCCTCTTCATCGGTGCACCTAGATACACTCGCATAATGTCTTGCATTCAGGTGGTAAGGCAACTTGATCCAGTAGTTGCTTCAGCCTTAAAATGTAGTTGTTTAACTCTGGTTAAAAACGAAAGTTGCCAAAACACCACCTCATACCTCAGCAATTGAAAAAGAGCTCAGCCAAAGACATCCTTACTTTTAAGGCTCTGAAAGTGTACTAATTGAGAGACGTCTCTCTGGACCCGACCCCTGGCTAGGGCCAAGGTCTCCTCTCAGACAGACATGTGCTCACCAGGCTGAAAACAAAGTGCCTCACTGATGGCAAAACACCGCCACTACTAACTCCAGAGATTTCATTCTCAGACAGGTCTTTATTTTGTCCGTATTCATATTCTGGTGCACATTTTTCAGTTAATTCACAAAACTCTTAGAGCTTTCTTTCCTTTCCAGCTTGCTAGTGGGTCAACTTGAGTTGTTAACCATTCTTTTTCAAAACAGTAATTAGTTTGCTTTGGGAGTAAACTTCTACCAGCAGGTAAGACCAGCTTCACCACTGACCTGCCAGCAGCACAGGCCGTTAGCTGAGCCCACAAATGCCCTCAGCGGGTTTGAGTCTGCCACCCCGCTACACAGCATCTCCCCAAACGCAGCCCTTTGGGGATGCTGTCATTCAAGGGACCAGCATTACCCAGCAAGTGCCCTAGTGCCTGTACAAGTCTTCAACCCCTTCTCCTCGCAACATGCAGTAACCACACTCCTCTCATTACAAAGCTCCTCCACCTACACATCTTCCGAATGGAAACAACAAGGATTAATCATGAACTTTCACAAAAAGCCACTTGAGCTGTAGAATGGCTGATGGTATAAAAAAAATTACCAATGGGTAGTTGGTTTGAAGCTATGATGGGAAAAATGGAGTAAGGCACTCAGACAAGAAGAAAAGAAGGGGTGGGAGGGGGGAAAAAAAAAATCACGCTGAAGCACAGCATCTTCTAAGTTTGTAGAACATAAAAACACAGCTCCAAGCTCTCTTAGCACTAGTAACACCTGTGCATTCACAATCCTCATAAATGAGCCAACCCATTTCATGATGACACCACTTTTATAAAACATGCACTGGATCACAAATATTGCAACATACCAAAAGAGTATACAAAATGCAACACAAGAATATATAATATCAAGCTGTTCATACTAGTACATGCACATTTCAACACAGAGGATACCTTGGGCTGTCCTAAGACTGGGCTGTATAGCTTTCATCCTCTGACTATTCAAAAAAAAAAAAAAGAACCAAACCACAAAAACTTGCATAACCCCAAACCCCACCTTTCTGATTCATCAAAATGGTGGGAAATGCTGTAACTATGCCAAGAAGTCCATTTGACATACAGCCTGACATCAGGATGACCTCTGTATGCTTTCGAAAAGCAGGCAATTTAGATCCCAAGCAGGCAACATATCACCAGAAAAGTTATTTCTCATATTTCACAGGGTAGCCAGAAGTACTTACTCATATCACAACAGCTACTGAAAATCACTCCCAACCCAAAATTGCATGGATTAGTAACAGCATCAATATCCATGGCTAGCCTGGATGAAAAAGAAGTATTTCACAATGCCCTTTCATTCTTCCTTTCTGTCTCTTCTATAATGGAGGACATCCTTATAAATATCCCAGTATCATGAACTTTCCAGTCACGTTTGCAGAGTCGTTATGATCTTTCCACAGTAACCAACCAGGTCTTTCAGTACTAAAAACTTTCTCGAAGAATGTTAAGGGCTTGTACCAGAGCAGCACGAAGGCCCCTCCACGGTCCCAGCAAAAGCAGCACACGAGGCTACTAACAACCATACAGTGTGCTCAGCCTTAGAAATTCAGATGGAACAATACATCTGTAGCAGTAAAACTCTCTGTTTTGGCAACCGTAGCCAGCCCTGTCCATTTAAACCACCAATCACCAGCTATTAGGCTTAGCAGTATCTATACATTTCTTCCTTCAGAAAGAAAAGAAGTGATGGTGAAATGCTGGAGCACGCAGTCCCAGCAAAACAGCCCTTTACACTTGTGATGTTCTCTCACCAAGCCAGCTGTACCACTTCTGCCCTCACCTACAGTCAGTACCGATTAGTGCAAAGCAAAGCCAAATTTCAGCTGCCCAAAGTAAAGGCACAGAAGAAACACAGCTTTATTTCATCCCTCTTCAGAGCTCCCACTGTGCTAGTCCTGAAATTACGGCTCAACTTTTGGCAGCATAACCATGAAATACACTAGCACAGTCAGTACTCCCTCCATCTCCCCAAGGATGATTCAAAAAGAGTGGCAGGTGGCAAACAAAAAAAAAAAAAAGAAATGGGGGGTGGGATGGGGACACACCACGAAGATTCGAAAGAAAGCACAAAAATATAATGGAAAACTATTCCATTTCCTTCCAAAATTCCACTGCTCTCCAGCACTGAGAACCTCGCAGAAAGCATAACATGCTGCACCTGAGCATTAGACATGAGAATACCTGAACAGAGAGCATTTCTTTCACAGCACTGCTACCTGGCCACCATAGCATGAAGTAAAATACTTTAAAGAACACGCACGTTGGGGAGAGGAAGGAGGGATGGGAAGATGCACCAAGCATAAACATGCCCTTCCACGCAGTTTGCAAGCCAACAGCAAGCCTCGGTTTCTGCAGGAACAGCTTGCTCACCCCACTAGCATAAGGCTTTTGTGTATCAGCCATTATACTGGTTAAGAGACTGTAATTTAGGATATATCTCATGTTCCTCCTCTTTAAAAGTAAGTTTTATTCAACACAGAATTAGTTATTTTCCTCAAACCCTTTTATCAGAGACACAAATCTCCTTGCATAATAGACTTCAAGTACAATTTTGGTGCAAAATACACTAATGTAAATAAACAGCAACTAAATTGGTGGAGTGATGTCAGTGCAGCTATGATCAAAGTCAGACAGCTATCTCCAGAACATCTCATTTACCCCGAAATGTCATCTCAAAGTCTACCAAATGGGGAAGGGACAGCTGCGTTCCTTATAAAACCTCCACACTCCAAGGAATGTAAACAGGGGATATTGTTAAAATGAAAGACCTAGTTAAAGCTTTACATTTGTAACGTTTAAAAGGTTTTCCCCTCCTTTTTCTATCTTTAATCAAAGGTTATAAATGTTTAAGGGATGGCAGTTGCCATGGAAATATGCAGGCCAAGATCTCTTTGTGGGAACCTCAAAGCTGCCTTCACTGCCGAGCGCCATGTAATGACAGGGTCACATTAACACCTTTGACTCCCAAAGCCCATTTATTGCAAAGAAATTAGCAGAGCTGACTCCATTCACCTTCCACAGACAAACATTAACTACCCCTGCTCAACTGATTTTCTGCTGCACTCACCCCTTCCCCTGGACACACTCCCAGACCTATTTCGGCACCATCCTTCATACAGCAGCAAACTGATCTTCAATGCGTACAACCTTCTCGGCAAACACTAAGCAGAAACCAGAGAGTGCAAAGGCCATCAGATGCTTCACCTGATCAAAAGCATCATTTCATAATGTGTTGAGAAATTTCTTTTTCCAAAGCAACTGACATAATAAATCTGCATCCTATTCCAAATGATGAAGGCATAGCTATGAAGAAAAACAGAGGCAGACACGCAGCGACAGGAACTGAACTCTCATAAAAGCCAACAATTAAATTAGACAACAGAAGACAGATCCTGAATAATGGTCACTTTTTCCCCTGGTGGCTGTCAGTACTAAAGCAGGAAAAAGAAGTTCTTAAAAACCTCAGTGGAATTCCCGAAGATCAGCATGTACCATTTGAGGCACAATCAATTTATGCACATAGGAGGCCCATTTCAGGGCAGATGCAAGCAGAGCCTTTTTAAGAAAAAAAAAAAAAAAAAAAAAAAAAAAGAGAAAAAAAAAAAAAA
>WAAD01011321.1:92501-106717 GCA_013389945.1 Fregata magnificens
CGGGGGCGCTGCTCCGCCCTCTTTTCAAGAAACTCTGTTATGGTGTCCGCCCCCCTGCCCCAGCGCATCCCCGTTAGCGGCAGCGTCCCTGCGGCGTCCGGCCGGAGGGGGCAACGGTTTGATGATGCCCGCTCGATGGCACCCCTAGTAATGGTACCAGCAAATGGGCTCCTCCCCAGTCATTTAGGACCGTGTGGCTTGAAAAGGTTTTGAGGCGCTTCTGCCGAAAGCAGATGCGGCGCCGCCGCAATTAAATCAGGCCGGGCGACAGCCCCCTCGCCTCCTCGCACCCGGCGCTGCTTGCCACGCTCCTGCTCCTGCTCCTGCTCCTGCTCCTGCTCCTGCTCCTGCTCCTGCTCCTGCTCCTGCTCCTGCTCCTGCTCCGTCTCGTCTCGGGCAGGATGGATCCGCTCACTGCAGACCGCAGCGCGAATCGCATCCGGGATGCAGCCTCTCGGCACCGCGGAAATATGAATGATTTATACTGAAAGCAAACGTTGCTGGAATTACTGTACCTTAGAGCGTAGGCCCGCGTAGGTGACTGCTTGGTAATATTAAAGGAGGAGCAGCTTGGCATAAAAAAGAAAATAGGTCAGTGATAGTCAGGATGCTTCTGCTGAGTCACTGATGAGTTATTGATTACCGTCATGTCCCTGCATGCCTGTGGTGACTGTTCTGATGAATGACATGAACCGACACATGCATGATGGGTTTTTTATCGCTGTGGAACAGGTGATATCCGATGTCATTTGATTGCTATGGCTTCGTTAACAGGAGTCATTTAAGCTAGGCTGAACAAAACATTTAGTTTATCGGATGTTGGCATTTGCTTTACTGGCTGACCTTCTAATTCCAGCATTACACAATATGTATGTGTCGTTACAATAACATGGCAGTCAATTTCTAATATCTGTAATTGACATGACGTATAGCTGAGAAATACTGTCAAAATAAAATTATTGAGAAAATAGAGCCTCTTAAAGACATAGAATCATGAAGATAACCTCAGATGAAGAACGTTTACATGCAAGGCAAGACCTGGCCACCTTGATACTTCAGGGTATCTGAAACTGTAGGGTTTGAAGGAGGGTATTAGCACAGCCAGTGAACAGTTTATTGTTGTGTGGAAAACACTGGGAAATCGACCTCCCCTCATTACATTTTCAAAATGGTGATTAAACTTAGGCCGGGTTAACATTGGGCCACCAGCATCCGTCACACCGTTAACTTCAAACAGGGTCACACACCGTTAAAACATAGATCTGAGGTATGGAGAAGCAAGTAGTCACACCCAGCTCTGGGAGGCAACAGCATCGGGGAGCAGGAGGAGCTGAGGACCCAGGGTCTGCTGGGAAGGGGGAGAACCACTTCTGACGATCTACCTGCGTCTGCCAGGAGTGTGAAAAAGGATCAAACACTGAATCCATGCCGGAAAATCCCTAGTGCAAATACAGTAGCAGGATAAAAAATCCTTACCGTATTTTATTCGGGAAATTGCTGTAATTTACACCAGCAGAAGAATAAGCTGCATCTCCTCTGGGACTGGCTGCTGGTATTAATATACCAGCAAAACCTTCGTAGCGTAGACAAGACTTTTAAGCATCTCCTGAGGGATACAACTATGAAATGATATTCCAAGGGAAGAAACAAAGGTGCCTTTTTAATCTCTTTTGCATTGTATGAATTCTTAGGCTAGGGCAGTCCTTAGCATAGGGTAGGAAAATCACAGGGGTTTTGTCAGGTTTCCCCAGGGAGCCTACAGTCTGCACAAGCTTCCAAAAACCCAGAGCGGCACACAGGAACCGGAGCAAAGGCTAGCACCAAGACAAAATTTCCGTTACTTCTGCTGTCTCTATCCAGGTTAGATTTCATGACCTTTAAGAATTACATTGTTCATTTTTTCATACAGCGTAGTTTTCAATCTCCATTCTCAGTAAAAGCTGTGGAGTATCGCAGGCTGAAAGGTCAGAGGTAAAACAAGGAATTGGTATTTGGACCTTGTCAAATACCAGATTCTCAGTCTTTGAGAAAAAGGAAATGGCCTAATAATAACAGTGTTAGAACATACAGCAAGTAGCATAAATTGCACTGCTGAAAATTGCCATCAGTTCCCATTATAAGTAACATCTCTCACAGGATGTAAAAACAAATGGCCTCCCAGGCGTGATGGACAAAAATTTGGGAGGTTTTCCAAAGGTCTGTAACATTAGCCTGGAGAGTATGTGAACTAGTGGTGCAGGGCTAAAGACACTGGTCCTTGCAGTAATTACAACGGAATTTGTTTTGCTAAAAATGATTATCATCTTTCAAATACTACGTGCTATGGCAATGAGATCATATAATGAACAACTATTAATACATGTCCACAGCAATTCCATAATGGGTATTCCAAAGATATGCATGAAATGTACTTTTAAAAACCTCCATTATAAGCATAATAAAGTATAATCTTCAAAAGTACACATAATGCATGCTGCCAAGTAATAATATGTAAAGACTGCCTCAGTCATAATATACCTAGTTCAGAAATCATGTTGAGGGATGAATATACACATGGGTATTTTAAGCCTAGGCAAGCTGTATCAAATCTGTGCCGGGGGGGGAAGAATCAATTATGCAAGAAAAAGTTAAAGAAAGCTGTAACAACTGACCGTGCTCTTAAGTCCTTAATTAAACCTAGGAAGAAATAAGCTGCGGGGTAGAAGACACCAACGGAGAGTAGGGAATGAGAGGAAGACCAACGCTGGCCCAGAAGCCAGGTCTGAGGCTGAGGGCAGATCAGTCCAAGAGTGAGTGAGTGAACAGGTGGTAGGTATTTAGTAAGTCAGTGAAAAGGGCAGTGAACGTGCCCAGAGGTTTGCAGACCAGTATATAATGCAATGAATAGGTCAGTAGCAGAGTATGTGAGAGAATGAATGGATGAGAGGATAAAAGAATAAATAGTTGGGTTGAATGGATGTGACTATGTGAACAATTCTAAATGAAGTCAAAGTTTCAAGCTATACTGTTTTATTGCTATATTGCTGTGATGGCATGACTTTTTAGATCATTTGCCACTGATATTAATCAGTGCTAGAGGAAAACAACATGCATTCCTGAAAGAAAACCCTTATCAACTAACAATCTTAGGAAAATAGCATCATAAATATACAGATTTTAAATGTACTTCACAGTCATGACAATAAAAACAGTTTGGGAAACCTTAATATAGAAAGATAAGGACACAAAAGGCATTTAAAAGCACTGTCCAGTAAATTCACGTTGATTAACATTCTTAAACTACTAAAATTGACATAGACCTAAAATTATTTGCAGAGTAGGAAAATACCATTAACTCTTTATCCTAGCTAGGAACATGATACACAACAGCTCAAAGTGATTTGTGCAAGATTATACAGTAAGTCAGTGGCAGAACCACAGACAGATAAAACCTTGACCACTTACTTCTGTATCTTCCCCATAAGGCAGAGAAAATGCACTGCCTTCACTTTCACAATTACAGAGGCAATGGAACTAAATTATATAGTCAAGGGGCGTTATCTCCTGACCCTGTGGGGTTTTTTTTTGGTCTGAAGACTTCCTATATCATTATGGATAAACATGGCAATTATGTAGACGATACACTCCAAGACTTTAAAACTGTCCCTGTATTTACCCTATGTGTGTTTGTATGTCTAAGACAGAAGGAGAGCGAGCTAAGTAGGTGCTGCACAGACATCTGCATTTAGATTATGTAGTGCATGGCTGGATGACATGGGAGAGGAGGGTTTCTTTCTCCTCTTTTGATGAGCAGCCAAGAACCCCATAAAGGCCACAGAGTATATTTTCCTTTTCTTTTCTTTTTACTTTCTAATCTGGAATAACAGATTTAGTGGCGCTACACTGTAGGTTAGTGTCTAACCAATGGACAAAAGAGTTATCTGTAGTCCAGTCTCCATTAAATCTCACTGCAAAGCCTGTTAAAAAGTTTGCTAAAGGGATGAGGGACAGGGTGAATTTAGGGACAGATGGCAAAAGTGGTAGGAATTCCCCTCATTCTGGTTCTTTGTAAGCATTCATATTTTACAATGAGAACTCACTAGCAAATTACATTACTGACATGCTTTGCTCCCAGACAAAATGGCAACAGCTCAAGCAAATATCTTGTGTTAATAATTTTCACTTATCGGTGTCCAAACTTGGAGCCTATAATTCTTACTCAAACAGCTAAGTTACACGCATAGGTACAAAATGAAGAAGGTACAAAAAAAGAAGAGTGGTTACTTAAGTGGTCTTTTCATAGGAAGCTGGCATGCAAAGACATAGGATCAACAGTCAATGAATGATCAATGAATGATAAAAGACACTGTATCCACTGTACATAGTGGAAGAAGTGCATGGGCTAGTGAAGGAGGCACAACATGTTTATTAATGAGAAAAATAATAAAAAAGTGTCAGCAGTGCCTGCCTCAAGGGACAAGGTCAATGAGGCAACATTAATAACGTAGTACATGAAGAATAATGAACAAACTAAAACTCAATACATTGTTTTTCATCTCTTTTGAAAATGCAATTACATTTCCAAAAAGATCAAAGTTAATGAAAATTCTTAAATGGAGTCATCACCAATGACAGGAATTATTTTCAATTGCATGTTTTTCACACAAGTCAATATCAAACTATTGATGTGGGGTAAGTATGAAATCAGGGAGGTAACAAAGGTGTTCTGTTGTTAATGCAGGGAAAGCAAATGTAGGGTTTGATAGTAATGGATCAAGACATTTATAAACTTTACACTAAGCTTGCAGTCTTCCTGTATGAACCCTACCTTTTTATTGCCTGCGCTATTACAATACCTTACGACTTTTTCATATTTTCCACGATCGTGTTTATAGACTAGTAACTTCATATCACACTTCAGAAATACAAATTAAGAAAAGGAATTATAAGGGATTTGTCTGGTGACAAACTTGATTGTAAAAGTTAATAGCCACAGACCTGTCTCCTTTACGTAGTGAGTGGAGAGTTTGCCTTTTTATCATTCAGCATAGCATCTTAATCCAATTTCTTTCCACACCTCACTTTAGTTGGGAGAGGATTACAAGACTGGTGAGATTCTTTGACTTGTACAAGTGCCTGTAACCTCAGCTGAATTACCCAGCTAAGACCTGTAGACTCCAGGTTTGGACCTTGATAAGAAAAGAATATTAACTTTAAAAAATATATCTCGTAGTTGCTGCTGTTCTTGTACTGAGCATCTGCCTCAACTAATGCACAAGCCAACTCATTCCTGTCAACACTCAGACAACCACAAACCTGCAAAATGAGAAGTCAGAAATGGAAATATACTGTGAATAAAAGGTGAGAGCAGACTCCACTTCTCTCCTTGCATGCCCTCTTCTTTTTTTCAGTGGTTTTTTATGCTGGCATCCCTTGTCATTCTCACTCCAAAAGAATGCAAAAACTTGATGTAACTTGCTGCTTGAACTAAGTTGCCCTAATAACCATCCCTTTGCTGAAGCTAAACCAGGTCATGATTCCCCAGTGTGATGTTACAGGGACGTTTCTTTCCTGCCCTACAGTAAGGTTTTCCTTTCCACCGGTTGCTCCTATTAGGTTTCTGTTATTTCATATAGAGAACAAAAGCAAAGGATGGGATTTTCTCAGCTGATATGAGCAATTTGCAACTAACAAAACCCCCTTGGGAACACAGCTCTCTGTTCCAGATAATAACAAAAAGGCAAATAAAAGATAGGGTGGAAGGGACCGAGGATAGTCTTTGACCAGAGACTTATAAAGACATAAAAGATCACTTTAGGCGTGCAGAAATTGGGGACATTTTATATCTTTTCTATGCCTTGCATAACAATCTAAGTAAGCAGAAGTGCACGATATCAAAATTCACATCTGTAACTCTGTCCCCCCGGAAATACAACAAATGCAAAGACTTACGGTTACTGCATTGAATGTGTGCTGAGCAGTCTGCCTATCTGCAAAAGACATCTTTCAGCTGTCTAAAACATCACCCCACTTAGAAGTTCTTTATTCGTGTTTCTGCAGAACTGCCAGATCATACAGAGAAATTACCAAAAAAAAAAAAAAAAAAGTCCCAGAAGAAGAGGAAGCAAAAGTTTTATTGTAGAGCAAGTTAGGATTTTTTTAATCCTAGAAATTCTGCATTGGTTAACATCAAAACCATTTACAAGGAAACAGTTTCAGTTATAGTCATTAAATATTTATTTTGTGCTTAAAATTATCAAGACATCCTTAGCCAGAAGTTTTTATCCTGAAGGACTTCTTATTTTGAAACTCTTTTTTTTTTTTGTTGATTAACACTAAAAAAAAAGCCTCAATTACAAATGAAGCGATTTGATTAAGCATTTGTCTAGGAACAATTTCTATACTGATTTTTTGGTTTTGAGTTGGTAACACTTTAAAATCAAGGAGACTTTTTTAGGGCAAGAAAGGAGGTGTCCAAAATTCTTAGTAGTCTTCTGCATAATACAATGTGATAGATAGCAAATAATAAAAGTAAAAGTCTGTTGGCCACTCACATTTACATCTCATGATTTCATGACAGTGTGACACAACTACGTGGCAAATTACATTAGGGATGCAAGGTATGGTCACTTAGCACGTTGCCATCCATCAGCTGGGCCATGGTAACTAATATACCTGTTCTGAGGCTGGCGAAACTGTTGGGTAAAATCTGTTAGCTCTGATGTTGGTTCAACATTCTCCGTCCCTTTTATATGACATTAAAGTCGTCTGTTACCCAAACAGCTGGTTCTCTCTTCCCTCTGCCACTTTGTCCCAACACCTCTCACATGCCGGCACTAAGATCTGGGAGGCTGCACAGCCACTCAGATCGAGGATCTGATCTGGCTGAAAACCTTCTTGGCTGAAAAAGCAGGTTGGTTTCCAGATGGACCAGTCCCGTTACCCGGTGTGCTGCAGAGCTGCTGCAGCATTGTTGCTGGCATGAAGGAGGACGCAGGAAGGAGCATGGGAGAGCTGTACTGCACCTTCGGGCTTATTTGCTGGACAAAAGTGGAACCGCTGCCTTAAACCTCATTGCTGAGGCACTCTGACTCTTTTAAATTCAATCAGGTGCTCTTAGCTATAGCTACCTCAGGACTAAACCAGAAGGAGGGGTGACATAATATTTACTCTTTATTTGATAAAAGTTTGAAATTTCTAATTACTTTAGGATAACAGAGATAAGAAAAAGGCTAAGAAAAATGTCAAGAAAGGAATCATGAAGGACATTATCAGCTGATAATCACTGTTGTTAGTTTTGGCTTTAGGAATGAAAACAGGTAGAGAAAGAAAAGTCTAGTAGAAAGCAAGCTTCTCTACTAAAAAATAGCCAAGAAAAAGAAAAAAAAAAGAGGTAGAGAAAAAAAGATCAGAGAAAAGTGTTAGTAGAAAATAATGATTCAGCTGGGCCTGTTGTTTATATGTTTCTCACATATAAAATACATTTTTGCACTGAGATAAAGAGGAAGATAAGGAATATTCTGTCATTAGGAGCAATAAAGAAAATTCACTCCCAGACTTCCTAGGGTTTTGAAGTTGCTTTCAGGGCCTGTTGTTTCTGGTTATTATATCTGTCTTCAGTGTTAGGGCAGGCCTGGAGTTTCCACCTTCTGGGATTTGTTGCGTGATATGCCTAGGGGCAGGCATTTTAAAGCAATGCTTTTTAGAGTCACTGGTAGTCTGCTTGCATTTTGTATTCAGTCTATTTCTATTGTGTACACTCCTTCATTGGAAAAAAGTACATGACCCTACAACAAAGGATAAGTAAATGGTATTTATTGCTTTCCATGCCCACTTTTCCTTCGACCTCGCAGCTGAACAAATAGGTCAGTCAAAGATAGTCCAAATGGATTTTAGGGATCAGTATCATACCGGTCTCTTTCAGTCACTGTCACACTTCGTACAGATCCTCCTGCCTCCTTTCCGCACAAAATCGCATCGTTTTGAGGCAAGACGCACGCAGCGTTGGGCTCCATGGCTGGCACTCCCTTACCTGGTCCAGAGCCCAACCTCATTTGTTTGTCTGTGAGTTAGTCACTTGGAAATAATTTTATGCATAACAGCCGAGGAAGTCTGGTAGTATGAAATTATTAGATAGTATGAAACAATGAAAAAGCAAACAGCATCAAAAGAGCCACTCACAATTCTCTGTGTGAAGCAAAGAAAAAAATAACCCAAGCCCAAATCCAAACATGTTAAGGTACCTGCTGTTCTTTCAAGAATAACAGATACTTTCACAAATGTTAAGTGATAGGTTTTTCCAAAGTCTAAATACAGATCCAAACAGCAGGCTTGGATTGACCGTTTGCACAGTAAATTACCAGTGGCAGGAGCTCAGGAAAAAAGTCCCAGTGATACAGTGGACCAAGATGAGAAGCCACATTACCTCCAACCTCAATGCAATGGACTGGTGGCATAATATTAACTTCTACCATGTTTTTGTTAAAGTTTCATGTGATCTAAAAAATAAAATGGGTCAACCAACTGCTGTTCTGTGGGATTTTAAACCTCTTAATACCATGTCCTGATTGGGGGCCACTATTGTGTTTTCTCAGTCCTTACTGAGTCTTGCCCAATTATATTGTTTTCAATAAAATGGAGAAGGCAGACAGTAGCAGACCCCTTTCTGGGCCTTGTAATGGCATTTGCTGATCTTTTTTAAAGGGAAGGACCTTCCTCTTCATGGTGTTCATATAGTAGCCTGGCCAACAATTTCTGTAGGATGTTCCCAGCTCTCTAAGCATCAACCAAATTTGATCAGGGGCAGCGCAAGACATCCTGCCCCTGCCATGCTGAGCCTTGCAGGTGCGAGGGAGACCCCTCCGCCCCTCAGTGTCATCACCTCTTTCATCTTTTCCCAGGGATTCACGGCATCACAGCCCCTCTCCCCTTTTCCCAGGGTGTCAGCGGCATGCTGCCAGCTCAGCTCTGCACCAGAGCAAGCTGAGCAAAATCCTGACCTGATACCGAGGAACAAAGTCTCAGTGCAGATTGCTTCATCTCTGGCAAAAATTACAGATGGGGAGGACAACCTGTTCCTCCTGGGGGACCCCTCCCTTCTCAGCAAGATTTGCAAAAATCTCTGCAAGGACAGCCTTCTGCACGAAGGTTTCGCACAGAAGGAAACAACGGAGGACAATGCCATTATTTAAAAGGTTCACAGTTTTTTCCTTTATTTTGCCAATTGCTCCTCTGTCCTTTTTTGTGCTTTACTGATAATTCTTGGCCAGTTTCCAGCCACTTTGCAACAAACAGGTACAGCAGGGACTTCAGCAGGGGATTGGTCTTCTCATGGCTAGCTAGAAATCTACTTAGGGAAAAAGACAAATAGTGATTTAAAAACATGTATTAAACCCCTGAGAAATCAGAATAGGATTTTTGTCCACATAATTAACACTCCTTTTGATGTTTCAGACCAAGGAAATGAAATTAAGAAATCACACAAGAAGTTTTTCCTGTGTTCTGCAGTCAGCTCTGGTGACTGACTTACAGCAAGTAGTGCGTGAAGACTTAAAGGTAGTTTTGGAGCACAGATTAATAATAATTTGAATCTGATTGAGCTCAGGTATCTTCCTTGATTTAAAAAAAAACAGTAAATACATTGCTGTCACCAATGTATGGAGGAGTAGATTGACAGGAGAGCCTAAACAGCCCATCCACATCTCCTGTCTCCTGACAGCCCTTGTACAACGTATGGGCCTCTATATTTCCACTTTCCTCCTGTCCTCAGACATCCATTTGACCTTCATTGGGCCAGATTTCTCAAATGACCGACTGCAGTACGGATACCCAGTCAATAGGCACGCTTGTTGTGCTTGTTTCATCATCTGAATGGAGGTAGGACATGCTCTCAGACTCACAAAACACCTAAATGTATCCACCAACCAGAACTAATTCACAGTATGAATTAATTAACAAGAAGTAAAAGCTAGAGAAGGGGAAAATCGACATGATTTTTCACCCTTTATTGTATACCGCTCCTCCCTGTTCTAAGAACAGCTCAAAAGGAGTTGCAGGAACTCCTGCTTTGCATTGCTTGGTCTTGTTTATACATGTTGTTAAACCACTCTCCATGCTGTTTTAGTTACACCCAGTACCGACACCTATTATAAGTGCAGGATTTTATGAGGCAGTTTAGGAAGTGCAGAGCCTTATGTACTAGGGCTTGCGTCATAGATAACAGAACAGCTCATATTGCAGTGAGCGCCTCACTTCCCTCTCTCTGTTCATAGATTTTAAGGATTAAAGATGATCATTCAGTCTTACCCTTTGCATCACAGAGGTCAGCGAATTTCAGCCGGGGTTTCCTGCAGCTAGTGCAAATGATAAGCAGCACATTTTTTTCCTGGAGCACAGCACAGGTAATTTTATTTGAAGACAGAGTAAAGACGGCAGGATGCGACTCTCTCCTCTAGGTGCAAAATGAAATACTATGTTTTCTGGTGTGGGAAGCTTGTCCAGCTGGTATTCAAAGTGCAGGTAATCGCTTCTCACTGGACTGCTTTGAAGGAGAGGCTGTCAAGTTTTCATGATTATCTGTCCAGCACAATTCGCAGACATGAAAGTCGCATATAAATGTATACGGGCAGGTATACATACCCACCATGCAAGATTGCTATTCATCTTACTCCCTTACTTTCAAAGCGCCAGAAAGGAAAAGAAGTGCTGTACTGGTATATATAGCCTCGTAAACAAAAAAGGATTGCATACAGTAAAATAATGCAGCACAGAGCTCAAGGGAATGATGGTTTGATTGTTGGTTTCCCCCCCACCCTGCCATGGAGCCTGCACGTCTGAAAACGAAACACATGTGGGAATCAAACAGATTTCCTATATGCATAGTAATTCTGCAGGAGCAAGTCTAACGGCAGTGCCGCCTTAGGTGCTAACCAGCATATTTTCAGGATCTCAGTGGCATGTCATCTGTTTAAACTGCGGGGTGATCGGCTAATGACCAATTGGCCACTTTTTTATGGCACTTGAGAAAATTGTAGCAACCCTCACAGCCTTTCACATGCCTCCACCGCAGAACCGCAGTACTGCAAGCCAACGTGCTCTTTTGCTGAAGGTAGCAATAAGCTTAGGCAGCTTAGCCCAGTCAAAGTAATGAAATTACATGTCGCAGTTCAGCTCACAGTGGTCAGTGCCCTCAGCCTCCATTTAGAGAATAATTTTCCTGAAAGCAACTGTTCTCAAAGCTTGGTAATACCAGCTCTTGCCTCGTGCTAGTCTTTGTAGAAATAAACCCCCTTATTTTCCTTCTTCATTAAATAAAGTATCTTGCAAAGCCAAAATGTCAATGCTTTAATTGCATTACAGAGAAAGAACAGTAAGTTTGGCTCTAACCTCACAGGCAAAAATACTAATCAGACTTGAAAGTGCAGAACAAAAAGGAAGGAGCACTTATAACTCTTTAGGCATGAAGGTATCTTAGGCACTTGATCACTTGCTGAACCCAGACGCAAATGCATCTGCCCTAATGGAAATACTATCATACTTGGTAGCTGTTTTATTGCTAGCCATGCTGGCTAACTCCTGGCACACAAAATATGGTGAGCTTCTCGCGGAGGAGAAACCTCCCTGAACATTCGTGTGTATGAGGCTACAGAGTGTTTGGTGACAATCCAAGTGCTGCTTCCTGGGTCTCTCCCCTGAAATCAGCTGTTCATTCCCAGTCTCTCCCATGCACCATGCTCGCTCCTAGGTGTGGTGTCTGTTTTTTATAGGTTTTGGGGTTTTTAAAGCCAGGGCTTTTCCTCAGGCAGCTTGCAGCAAGGCTTCTGGAGTGGTGTATCCCGGGGAGCAAGCGGTGGGCAGGCAAGAGGAACAGGAACACCTTCGGGCAGTATTGCCACCAAATGCTCCATATCATGAAATGACAGCCCAGGTAATTATACTTTTGTCAGCACTTCCCTTGATTTCATGGATTAGTGCAAGGAAGACAGGCCATACTAGAAAGATCAAGGGCTGTGATGACTAAGGAGTTAATTAGGGCGGTCTGAAGATCTCAGTACCTTCCTGGCTCTTGCCAGACCTACTGCTGCCGTAGGGATGTATGTAGGGCCGTAGGGAGAAGGCCAGAAGGTGAAGCTGAGTGTGAAATCAGTGCCCTGCTGATGTTGTGGCATTCAGGGCCCAGGAAAGGTGCTCCCTGAGGAGCTTCTCGGAAAGTCAAAGTCTGCTCCTGTGAGACTACGTTCCTCTGACAGCCCTCCTGCTTCACCCTGCCGACTCAGCCGTCCTGTTTATGCATTCTTGGGTGCCTTTATCCTGCTCTGCAAGGGCTTGGGTGGCTTCTTATCAAACTAATTTCCCATCTTTCAGAAGTTGTTATTCATTAGTAATGCAGAAAAGTTTCCCACACACTACAGCCTTGTAAATGGAATTGGCGCTGACAGCACTAAATGCCTTATAAAGTTCCCTTCCCAGGAAGCTGGTGTGTCGCCCCACTGCCAGTTTTCCGTAACATTTTCATTTCTCAAGTGAAATGTTATAGTAGGAAGATGCAGAATGATCTCAGAAATCAATGCCTACTGATAACTATGCTGCTCCTTTGGGAACTTCTTGGTATGAACCAGCACGATGATAAATTGGGGGAAATGATGCGTGATCAGGTTTTGTAGAAAGCAGTTACATTATGATATTACTTTCTATTTATGCAGCACATAAAATGGTAAGAATGACTTGTCCCCACACAAAGTATTTTGGTATAGTTTAGTTGTCCTCAGCATGCATATGTGTACAATTACTGCTTGAACCAGAATTAACATTACAGAAATCTCTGTTTATTGCTAGCCTGTTATGGTGGAGTCCAAAATATTTGCTCTCCTAGTTTATTTATAAGCATTCTTGATCCTTGTTGCTCAAAAGGGATAAAGTTCTTACTTAAAATAAGCATTCTCCATTACTCCATCTTCATTCACTTTATACAATGTCAGGCTTCCATCCTACGTGTGCACTGCAAACATACAGCAACTCCCAGCCTGACCCCTCAGTCCCCACTGGGTTAACTACGCAAATTGCTAGTAAGCGGTAAGCAGCCAAACAGCATTTTAACCCTTGCAGAGGAGGTCCATAACTGCGTTCCTTATGAATGAATACGATTATTCGTTAATAAATAATTGTATTTTTAATTTGTTACATGCCTAACGAGTCCAGTGTCAGTTGCAGAGGACGCAAATGGTTTTTACATGAAGCTTAGACTGTTAAAGAAGGAGGCACTGCAGCATGCAGAAAATACTGCTCTTGGCTTTGCCATTTTCATGAAGGAAGGATGTGGCAAAACGTAGCTTTTCCTACCATTTAAAAAGTATAACATTGTGGTTTTGGGGGTTTTCTTTTTGGAACAATGGTTCAACATAGAAACTTTGAATTTCTACAGAGATGCTCTGTCAGCCTGGTGAAGTGCCCTTTCATTTGTGAAACACGTTTCCTTTTTAGCCAAAATGAGAAAGAAACATCTCCAAGACAGATGTGTGCTACGTTGTGCTGTTGTTGGTCTGGCAGCCATGCAGAGGTATATGTATTCTGTGGAGAAGGGTAGGATCCCTCCAAGAACTTAATCTCTGCAAGAGGTCAAGCTGCAGGGGCATGTGAGATTTGTGGCTCTTCCAGCATGTGTATTGCCCAGAAAGCCCCTCAGAATTGCTTTTGTGAGCTTCTGCATTGTCTGAATGTTGGCCCTTCTGCTTTTTTTCCAAAATATCTTTTGTTACATTTGTTATTTTCTGAATTTTGCTGTTTCTGGTTCTGGTCTTGGCCTCTTTCCAAAAACGCAGCGTGGAAACAGAAATGTGTTACCTGGTAGTGACAGGGATTACCACCTGCCTGGCTCGTGTTAGACCTCCTGCAGGTTGCTGCCGGAATAATCAGGTAGAACTGAAAGTCTGAATTTTAATGAAGCTTTTAGACGAGACAACAATGCTATGAGGGATCCGATGGCCAAAAATCTGCCGCGACTATGGCTTGTGTAAGCATTGGAGCTTCGTTCTCAGCTATGAAAAAGAATAGGAGAGGAGAGGAGAGGCCGGTGACAGTGGCATCCTCCCCCGCTTTGGCAGGGCACTGGCGTGTGCACGGAGCTCGTGTTACCTGCCTGCTGCCGTGTGAAAAGGCAGTTTGCCCTGGCACTGTAGGTTAACGGCTACGCATATCCTGCACCAAATTCTTTCCTTCGAAATGAGGCGGCAATCCACCCA
>WAAD01011321.1:106976-122243 GCA_013389945.1 Fregata magnificens
CCCCCCCCAACTATATAAATGTCATATTGGGGAAGCGATGTGTTAGAGAACGTATCGACTCAATATCAATTAAATGTTTTAACTAAAATTAAAATGTAGAATATGACCTGACAGATAATCAGATGTGAATCCACACGTATAACCAAGGAATAGTTATGCTGAAGAAGATGTTAGCGGGTCGTGCTGATGTCCAGAGCCTAAAGTTAATTACACTTAGCTAACACGTGTTCTTCCAATTAGAGGAGCCATTACAAAAATAAGGCCGTCAACACGTGGGGAAAAAAAAAGCAAACATAGGTTACATCCTTAACCACTTATTTCTCCTTAAAAAATTACAGAAACAGTTTTTTTCTCAAAGTAAGTCTATTGCAGGGCTGAGTCCCATGTTAGCTGGTGTGTTAGCTGAAAGCTTTTTGATCTCAGGTGTTCCTTTTGTTTCCCAGCTGGCCTTTGAGCGCCATGGAGCAGAGCCACAAAAACATATCAAAAGCAAAGAGGGGTTTGAAGTGCTGAGCGCAACCACCAATAAAACTAAATGCATACAACACCTGGGAAAATCCAGGGAGATTTCCTAAACCGAATTGCGCAAACCAAACACCCTACAGCTAAGGAAGCTTCTGCCGTACTGATGAGTTTACGAATCCACAAGTAAGTATCACGGCAAAGATATTGTATTAACTGCTGCTAATGAGTGCAAACATGAGTATAATCACCGGGAAATACTGCTGGTGTTTAAAAACAAACAAAAAAACAGAGTGAAACAGAAAAACCCCCCTCTCTTCGCAGGACCTGTCTGGACAGGCTGCCAAATCCCTGCCTGCAGCAGCTCCCCATGCGGTGGCAGAGCGGAGGGAGCCTGATCCCGGCCCCTCTCCTCCATCCCCCTCCGAGGTGGGAGCCCAGACACCTGGACTGTCTTCGCCGATTCCCTCTCTGCCACCACCTGAGACACAGGTGAGTGCTGGAGGGAAGATCGGGGGTGCTCTTTCTTTCCTTGGTATCTGCTGCCTGGGTGAGTTAGGACATACACCTTCTTCGGTCCCTCCTAGATTTTAGCCTTGCTGTCCTCTGAGGGATATTCTTCATTCCTGCCTCCAAATGCTCTTTTTTTCCCATCCATGTTATTACTGTTACCCACCGGGTTAGCTGAAAAAGTCCCACATTCTGAGTGCTTTCATTTCATACACTGAGGAAATACCCCTTTCCCAACAGTTTACCCGCTGTCCCCACGACTGCCTGGATTTTCCTCTCCAGGATGATGCCAGTTGTCCTTTCCCCCCAAAGTAGTCCTGTAGATGCTTGCATGGTCCCTAGAAGGGCATTGTGACCTTTTTATTTTTTTTTTCTCCACATTTCCCCATGATACGGCAGTAAGTTTAAGGAACATTATTTTTATAGTTTCCTTCTACATCTGTCATAACGACTCACATAGTCCTTGTGTCTATGGACGGTGCATTTTCCATCCCCTAAGTAGGACATGCCTGACAACCCTTCTCCTTCTGACAACAGACCGCTGTGCTAAGCAGAAATCTGTCATCTGCTGCTTTGGGCAGCCGTCCTGAAGAAGTTCTCTTGCACACGCTGAGCGCAAGGCTGGTGGTGTGCAACTGTTGGGCCATATCCTACATAGGGTCTGTCGCGTGCGCAGAGCCCTTCTTCTGCCCGTGCACGCTTCTCGTCTGTCTGGGATGTGCTGGCCTTGCTGGGGAGATGCAGCTAGTCAGGTGTGGGGCGTGCTGGAGCTACTGCTCTCAGACTTGCCAGCATCGGTGGGTCTGTCAGGGAGATGCAATTAGTGTGGACAGGAAACGAGGTGCACGAGCCAAGTGACGTGCCAAACTGCTCAGGAAGTCTGTGGCAGCCGCTGGAAGAGAACCTCACCCCTGAGCACTGCGCTAATGGCTTAAACCACGGAGCAAATAAAAATCAGACGAGACCTCACCTGAAAATGTGTATGGTATAAAGAACTCACTTCTGTCCATCCTTCCAACTCCATTACCTCTTGCATGACTGTGGCCCAATACCTGTGGTCTGTGTTACCTCCTGAAAAACCTACAGCTGCCCAGTTACATGATGGGACACCTATGGACATATGCCTGTCTTTATGCATTATTAGGTCTCTGCAGGGCTAAAACTCTCTCTCTCACTACAAAATTATTGCACAATTTTGGTAGATTGAAAAATATATGTTCATGGCGATCTGATCGCAAAAGGAAATAATTTGAATGTATGTTATGTGTTAAATGAAATCCCCTCCCCCGCCCATGGTATAAATTTCTAGATCTGCTCCACCTAATTTTCAAGTTTGTCTGTTTTGTTTTATTTTTTCTTTACTGTGTGACAATTTAACTGAGAACAAAATGTTCCTCAGGCTGCCTACCCTTATTAAAAATCAGTAGATTCTTCACCCACACTTGTCTCCCTTGCTTATCTGCACAGCAGATGCAGACCTATTTGTTTAAATCAAGGCTTGTGATTCACCGGCACATCAAAAGAGCAGCCCCTATCATGTTGCTTTTATTATTGCACCTTGTCTCCGTGATCTCCACTGCATCCATGCTGCAAAAGGAGGTCCCTTTATCACTTCTGTTCCTTTCCTTCTGCTCTTAGTGAAATCTGAGTTAGCAATCAGAGTAATAGTGATTTACCTCCAAGGGAATGTGAATGCAAGCCAAGTTCCTTCGGTAGGCAGGGAGGTCAGTTTGGTATTGTTTACTCATCCCCTGTGGATTCACCAGATGGCATCAGACAGCATAATTTGGAGTCCATGCTCAAAAGAGGGGCAGGGCTTGAGCTGCGGGAATTGATAACGTGAACTTACCAGGAAGAGTTCTGATCTTTTTTTGCGGATATGGCATGTCTTTCATCTTTGTCGTAAAACATGCAAGGAACCAAAACATACTGTAGCACACCTGGACCCCTAATATGTTAAGCAAACCATTTTTAACAGAGTCATTTATGAATGATTTTGGCTATTCTTCTGATCACTGCTTCCCCTGGAGAGGATGCTCTCCCTGGGTTGGGGTGAAGGTCCTGAGCAGGTCAGCAGAGAGGAGGCGATGGGAAATGAGGCATTGCAGCTGTGTGCTTCTAGGCTAGCTCTGCTTGAATTCAGTAAGTAGAGGATTTAGGTTTCTGTTCTTTAAATATCCCAAGCATAAATTATTCACTCAAAATACATCTGTCAAAGAATAGAAGCACCAGGAAAACAGAAGTGGAAAGCCTTAGCAGAGCCTGAACCAGCTACAGCTTTACTGACCGCAGCACAAAGCACTCAGTATAGCCTGACAGCCCTGCCCCGAGGGACGGAGGAGATGATCTAATCACTCTTTTCCATCTCGTTGCTGCGATTCTATGATTTGAATTGTTTTCGGGCCAGATCCTAAACCGACGTAAGCTTTCCTGTAGTGAATACTGCTGCATTGATTTATAGCTGCTGAGTGTCTGGCCTTTGAGGACTGTTTTAACCTTTAGAATATTGATGTCTCCTTTTATTTTCCCTGATGCTGGAAGCAAGACCCTTGGTCAGATCCCTGGCTGTGCAATATGCAGAACTGTGGTGGTGCTGTGATTTGTAAAAATGAGTGACCAAGGAGGTGAAAAGTTCAGCAGCCTTTGCTGCAGTGCTGCATAATCACTGTAAAAGGGGCCACGGCCTCCTGGAAGGAGGCACGGCCTCAGAAAATCACTTGACAGCGATGTTTACCGGGTGGGACCCATCCTGGTGTGGATGAGGGACCAGAACTGGAGGGAGGGGGCAGACACAGGGATCCCGGAGGAGCGGGTAAGGGGGCCCGGAGCGGGCTCAGGGCATCAATGGGGAGGACGTGCAGACATTTTTGCTTGGTGCCCACTCGGAGCAGCCCTCCCTCGCAGGTCTCATTGCCCCTGACCCTTCCTTCCTGAAACCATCGCACACCGCACCCACTCCCTCCTCCTCCCCCTCTGCCTGCTGCCGTCCCCCTTTCAGGGCAGGGCTTTACTTCAGCCCCAGCTAAGCCATCAAGACCCCCAGGATGGGAAGCGGCTACGGAAAACAGAAACGCTAGCTGAAAAGATGGCTGGTGGCAGAGGAGTGTGAGGACCGGGAGCATAGAAATAGTTTGCAAAGCACCAGCGGTGGACGCCAGCCAGATCACCTCCCAGAAAGCATCCAGGAGGGTGGTAGACCCTGCCACCCTAAAGGTGAATTTTGCTCCTTGAAGGACAGCGTTCGTCCTGGTTCTCACAAAGGACGGTGCGGAGATGCTTCCTCACTGCTGAGATGCCCCCAGCCCCACTGGGCTCGGCGGAGCCGCTGAAGGGAGGGGTACCCGGGGAAGGCCGCCCAGTGCACCTTCGTGCGAGTGGCCACGGAAGGTGGTGAAAATTTCTGGAGACACAGATCATGCACGGGCTTATCGTGTGACAGAGCTGCCGAGATCAAACGGGCCGGACCAGGAGCCCCAGCCGGCCCCCAAGTCTTTCTAGTGACTTCAAAGACTGCTGGCCCAGCCAAAGGAGTGTCTGTCAGGATAAATTATGTCTTTCTGTTTTAGCTAGGCCTGATACAGATCTACCTTTCTTGAAGCTGCTAATTACAGTGATAAAAGTATCTATCATCGTCACACCCCTCCGCTCTGTCACGAGTGGTTGGTTTTCTAAAGGGAACACATGCCTGCCTCCGGAGCATCCCAGAGGGGACTGAGTTGCATGAGGAGAGCAGCCCTACCTTGTGCTGTCCCTCCTATGGTTATCTCTGTTGATAACAGTGATTAATAACATGGTCTGCTAGCAAGAAGTGGGATTCAGAGCTGGGAGTCTACCTGCCGGCTGTACCCATTCTGTGTCCTCATTTCATACTTCACAAAGTAAAAAGGTGAGCTTTTACTTGATTTCAGTGCTGAATTATCACTCATTAAAGGCTTATAATGCAGAAAAAAAAATATAAAATCTCATATGTTCCAACCTGTTTTCGACATATTTATTAGACATACAGCGACATACATATTTATATATGAGCACATTATATATTTGGGTATTTAGCTGCCAGGGAAAGGGTGTGATTTTGTTCACAGGCAATGTTTGTCCCACATGTCAACATCCAGATTTAAGCAATGGACCGCCATGATGACTTTGAAAGACCTACATGGTGCCTACAGCTCGGTTAAACATCACAGAAGACCTGCTCTTTGCCCTGCAGGGAGAGCGTGCCAAGGGTGCAGTGCTCGCACAACTTTCAGACAGCTTTTCCGTTGTGGTTTTTCCAGCTCGCTCTGTCCCGGCAGTCTCGCAGGGGTGGGGGTGGCTGTGCTGAAGTCGGTGCAGGGGTGGTCGTTGCCACTGGCTGGACCTGGCCCCCATCGCAGCCGGGTGAAGCAGGCGATGGGGCAGCAGTTTCTTCCCCGGCGCTGTGCTGATTTACAGTCCACGGCAGCGGGGCTTTCCGCGGCTGGCAGGCTGGCATGGCACGCCTGCTCTTGCAGGGCACGACGTGGTGAGGCTGAAGGGCAGCGCTGCAGCAGCAGCGGGTTGGGGCTTGATGGTCTGGCTCAGCATCTTACAGCTGGTGCAGCTGTGGGGGCCTGGGAAAGGAGTCCATCACCGGCCCAGCATGCAGGCACTGCGCATATGGGCTCTCTTCCTTCCTGTATTGCTTTCCAGGTCCTGGTGCTTTCACCAGGGTTTCCTCTCCCCTCACTGGGGCCTCAGGTGTCTGGACACACTTAACTACACCCTTTTTACACCTCTGGGGTGGTCGGCCTCTCATTTGCAGGGTAGAGCAATGCCCTGCTCGTTCCGGCCCACTTGTGCTCTTGACATTTAGGTATGTGAGTAATAAGGCAAGTGAGCAGTGGGTGTTAGCCACTGCACTGGCGTGAGCTGTAACTGCATGGTGCCAGTGCAGGTCTGAACTGTAACTGCAGGGAAGTCTGCAGAGCCACTTCAGTGCTCACCACGTGGAGCTCTTCCCAGCGCGGTGTATTCCAGTTTGCAAAGGGCTCTCTGGTTTAGGAATCACCTGGAGGGATGCCTGAAAATGTCACATGCAGACGCTTCCTTTCAGTGCCTCGAAATACCCATTTCTCACAGAAAGCAAATTGCCTGTAGTGCAATGCAGCTGGGAATCTGGAAATACCTCCTCTCATCTCTTCCCCTATTCTAATGTGCCCCCTAGCAGAAGAAAGTCCAGAGAGGCGGGTAGCGCGGAGTCATCGTGCCAGTTGTACGCTCCCTAGAAATTCCCCACTGCTTCTTTTACGGCAGCCTTGCAAGCTTTTAGTACCGTGAGAGTAATGCAAAGTGATCGTCTTTCCTGTCTGTTTTGAAGTTTTTTGGGGGTTAATTTTTTTGGGGGGGTGGTATATTAACCTGCAGCTAACCTCACTTTAATTTATCCAGATCCCTGATACTGATAAAAAAAGAACCTCAGCCACTTTTTCCCACACCCCCCTGTTACTGTTGGTACCTATAGTGGTGTCCCACTGGCATCAGTTGCAGCTTACAGTAGTGTACTATTTACCCCCAGTAACTTGTAGACTGTTGGACAAGCAGAGAGAAAAGTATTGGCCAGCTAACTATTTGTTCAGTTATGTTCTCGTCACTGAACAATTGCATGAAAATCATGAAAGTTACACAGTATACATTTAATATTGTTATTATTATCCATTAAATTGTCTTTCCACCAAAGCTAAGCACTTAGCAGTATACCTGCTTGTTTCCTGGCTTGGAGTGAGTTGTCAGATCTCCTCTCAGGAAAGCAGTTATCCACATGAGCTCAAAATGTACTTAGCGTACTGTAAGCATACTGGTTTCTGTTACAGGCAGATTATTATATCGTCACTTCCATGTGGTCGGCAGAAATGAAGTCAGCAAATGCATTGGGAAAGACAGCTTGACATGACTACTATCTTACAGGAACACTTCATTCTATAAGCATCTCCACAAGTTTCAAACATTTTAGACTAACAGATGGATGCAAGCACCGCCTGAAGTTGACTGCACCCAGTATTGCATTATTACAGGAACCTTTCCTATAATAAAAACTTTTCTATAACCTTTCCTATAATAAAGCATATCATTATATACTTGTTTCATTTATGTCTAAAATGCAAAGATTTTTAGTTTTATAGCAGCTGTGACAACCTTTAATTATGTCTTCCAAGAGTATAACTGGTTTGTTTGTATACCCAGGATTGTGGAAAGCCTTACGAACCTAGTCAATAATCTGATCATCAGCAAAAAGTGAATGTGCAAGCCTGAAATCAGGAGGAGGAAACTGACTCGTCAGGTCAGGTCGGTGTTTTTAAGATCATCTTAATTATTTCAAGTCCAATCCTAAAAAAGACTGAGGATTTTCAGCTTGCATTACAATCACTGAGAAGTCAGTGCTCAGGGCTGTGCAAGAGCAGGCCTGAGAAAAAAACAATTTCAAGTGCTGGATGCCAAATCCATCGCTGCAATGGCTGATCTGGAATTGAACCTGCTTGCACCACACGTTGGTTTGGCTCCAAGACAGTAAAGCAAGAGAGCTTGTCAAGACAAAAGTACACCAACATGCCTTGTGAGAGAAGCCAAAGTACAAGTTAAAACACATCTTTCTGGCTGCCAGGAGCACTGCATAATTATTTGAGAGTGCTGCTGTACAAACTCTCACTAAACAGGTCTCTTTCATTTTACCTATTAAATACTGCAAGTCCCATGACTGGACTGCTCGCTGCTTTGTAAAATGCAAGGCCTGTTTGTGAAATCTGATTTCTCCTCTCTTTCTTCCATCCAGACCATGTCCTTTTCATGTTCTGGAGCAAATATATGTAGCTAATCCTGTATTGTTTTTAATTACTGAATGCTCTGCTTCTCTGAAATTAGCTTCTCCGACTGCAGTTCTGCGTTCAGCTGACATCCCAGACATTTCATGGGATGTGTCAGCAGACAGAGCTACCTGGCTCTCTGAGGCATCCCTGCTGTCTGCACAGGAGGAACTGCATACACCTGAAGAACAGTCCTCAGCTTCAGAGTCCAGAGCAGGCTGCAGTTCCCCCAGGTGTGTCCGGGTCAGCCACAGGGCTGTAGTTTCTCTACAGGCAGTGGTTCCCCACCCCTTCTTTGCCCCAGTTTTGGCTCTTGCAATGAATTGACTCCGAGTGGAATGAAAAAATGATTTTCTGTACCAAAAGCCCTTTGACATCAATATCTAAACCAGAACAAGAATGAGAGGGAGGGAATTCAAGAGGGGGCATGGCAGCAACCTACTGGTAAGGGAACCAGGCAGTTCCATATCCTGATCTTGTGCTTAACATCTCTTATATCATACACGGAAACATCCTCTGGAGCAAGGGCTAAAACTCAGGTT
This sequence comes from Fregata magnificens, assembly GCA_013389945.1. Classification (NCBI taxonomy): domain Eukaryota; kingdom Metazoa; phylum Chordata; class Aves; order Suliformes; family Fregatidae; genus Fregata; species Fregata magnificens. Next base: position 115,309 of record WAAD01011321.1, read on the forward strand.
TTCAGTCTTCCAGGTTTAATTCCTAGGTTTAGCTCTTGCACTGCTTTCTGTACTGTAAATAATCTCAATATTGCACCAAGAGGCACTAGGTTGAACTGTTTTCCAGAAGAGGATTCAGGATGGTGGATTCTGGCAGCCCTGACCCAGATTTAGCCTTTGGAGTGGGATGACATTTCACATGTTTTTGGTGCTCAGTGCTTGCTTTTTGTGGCTCCGTGGTGCGGGTGTTTTGCATTGCCAGTCTAAGGCACCAAGGACTTCCAGCACACTGTATCAGCAGCCGCAGGATACAACATAAACCTATTGATCCTTTTCCAAGGATCGACTGTTTAAAAATCATTGCAGCACTTAAGTTCTGGGCATGTGTGTTTATAAAGTTTGATGTATAATTCTTAATAGTCCACTAAGTTTGCTCCTAGTTACACCACTGAAACATGAACTGATATCATACATCGTTTTCAATTTGCACCAAAGTGTGAAAGGGAAGATTTGCCCTCAAAGCTACCTGTTCCTTGCCTTAAGTATTTGTACTTAAATGTCTCAGGCATTTGGAGGAAACTTTTATTTCCCCTGTTACTTCATTTCAGGTGTTTTCTACCAAAGTCTGGCCTCAGTGTAGAAATGTAAGGTTTCCTAATCCATGTTTTAGGGATGGGAGGACTGATTTCTGCTCAAGTCACTGACAGTTTCACGGCTGGGGGGTTGGTTGTGATCACTGCTACCATCCCCAGGGACTGCAGAGGTATGTAGCACGCAGAGCTGGAGTACTCCATCTGCTTTGTGAGAGCAAGAATAGTGATGCTGATGGACATCCCGCCGTCAGGCGTGTCAGCAGCAAGCACCATTTCCTAACCAGCTCTTGTACCATAAGGACAATGTGCAATAATCAGGCTGCTCTGTGGAAGTGAATGCATTTTACCACCGTCAGCTCCTCACACTGTGTGTTAGCAATATGCTGCCATTCTCTTATCAGACACAGCCTTAGGATTTTTCTGCTACAAACAGCTTTGAAAATGTGTGTTAGCAGGCCTGAAGTTAGTGTAACTAACAGTAAAAACTTATCCTTCTTCCACAAGTAAGCTGAATTGAATGGATAGTCAGACACTATTGGAAAATCCATAGATCTCTGTGGGGATCTTTGGTGGTTGTTTAAACTCCCTGCATTAGATTGTCTGAGTGCAAGAACACAGATCTCATAGACCTTTGCACAGAGAGAAAGACAAAAATGAACTGCATTTAAAAAAAAATAGTGATTTCCTCTTTTTGTTGGTTACCCATTCGTGTGGTTATGAACTGTCGACCAGGAACCAAGTTTCCGTAAACGAGCGTTACTTCTGTAGGTAGGTTAGTGGCCAGAACATCTGACTGGAAATCAGATGACTATCTGCATCACTAGCCAAATGAGTGACCATAAGCCTCTCAGCCTCTCTGTACTGTAGTTTGTCCCTCTGCAAAATAGGAATAATGATAATGCTTATCTCCTTTGTAAAGACCATTTAGATCCACTGGTGAAAACCACTATCCAAAGTTAGAGATAATTGTTTCTTATTGTGTGAGAGCAATGGTATTTCTTCACAGCTTCAGAGAATCAGAATCTTTGTACCTTTGGGGAGCCAGCTTCAGCTAGAAATCCCCTTGTTTCCGACAGTGTTTTTCAAAGTGTGTCTACATCTTGGTGACAGAAGCCAGGGTACCTTTGAGGGCATGGCTAGTTTTAGCCCGTGTCTGATCCAAGTTCATCTTTTTAAAAAAAACGTGGTTCAGGAGATCAGTGTTTTGGGGGAAGCAGAGACCGCAGACATGCAAGAAAGGAGGAAAAAAGTATCAAATGCAACTTCAGGCTGTGGGTTTATGGAGACTGCTACCCTGCGTGCCATGAGATTTTGACCTGCTGCTTTCTGGCAGTCTCGTTGTGTTGTCCCTTTCTGTCCTCAGACCACTTTTGACCAGGCTGAACGAGGTACTTGCAGTGAGGTGAGACCTGATGAGTTCCTGAGGGCTGCTCCTCTCAGCTGCAGGGGACCACGTCGACAAGGCTGCTTGGTCAGACCCAGCTGGGGTCCACTGCTCTCCTTGGGGGCAGGGACCACATGTCTCTCCTAATCCAGTGCTTAGTGCAATGCTTCCTGGATCCATGAGTGGGCTGCAGGGGGAGATGGCAAGGTAATGGGGAAAATCCCAGGCAAGGGAGAGGGTCTGCGAGGGCATTGGCTTGCTCCCCGGTGGTAACGGCAAAAGCAGGGCTGCTCTGCTTGAAGCTGCACGGAGGGATGCATGCATCCCACCTTGGATAAGAAGGAGGCCCTGTGGCAAGATAAGGGGATGCAGTAAATAGTACACAAAAAAGTGAAATAAGTCAGTTTGGAGCTTAAGGGCTCTTCTCCTACGGGACTTCAAGGTAGCAGTTTGGCATGGCCTCAGCCCTGCCTTCCTGCTGCCTCGGGCACCCGGCTGTGATGGGGAGGGCCACCAATGGAGACGAGGGATCTGAAACGGCTTCTCTGTCGAAGAGGCATTTTAGTCTTTGATGGATGTGTGAAAGGTATAAGAATACAATGACGGTTACTTTCTATTCCATTAGCAAGTGACTAGGGAGGATATTAAATGGCAGATATTAAACTTAAACATTTAAAAACCTGCAGGATTGGACAACTTCCAGGAATTGGCCAAAGAGCTCTCTGAACCATTAGTGTCGACACAATGAAAAATAAAATATGGAACAGTGGAGAAATTGAAAAGGCTTGGAAAAAAGCCAATCTTTTAAAAGAGTAAATGGAATGAGTGGGGCACTAAATGCTCCTGAAACTGACATCCATCACGGGAGTGAATGGAGTGGCTGATACAGGACGCGATTGGCAGAGTGAAGGGTCTTAACCTCCACCACACGCTGATTAAAAACCGATAATAATCGGCATTATACAGAATGACTGCCGCCCCCTACTGAATGAATTAAGGACTGGGCAACCAGGGAGCGCAAAAAGCAACCGTAGAGGGGGAACTGTTGTCCACTGGGAGTATTTTGCAGCCGAACCTGAGAGGGATCTGCTGTACGCATGGTGCCTTTCAGCAGGGTCTTTCTCTGAAAGGAAACCTGAAATTGTCACAAGTCCAATGTAGGGCTGACTTTACCACTTGGTGTAACGATAGGCTGTGTTGGGAACAGGTCAGGTAAATATGCTGAGCTAGGCTGTTTATCTATCACTGAAACGTATATTTCAAATCAACCAACTGGCAGATCTCGAAACAAAGAATATAGGCCACCGGGGAGGCTGAAAACTGCGGAGCACCATGGTTCCTAAAAGAACAGGGAAGCTCTGTGAATAAGCCTAATTGCACATAGGATCCCTGTGCCATGCTCTGCATAGGATACCAAATATGTTCCTCAGAGATACAAGGCATTACGTTTGTATATACAAGCCTGTCTGGTCTCATGCATTAAGCAGAAAACTAGTGCAACTGTGTCCTGCCTTCCACTGCTCCGTACGTAAGTCTGCATCTCGTGCATTTTTAGAACTACATAGCTGCTATGTTACTCTCCAGACTGTGTGAATCAGCCAAAAGTGTTTTAAATTGGGTTAGGAGAGTAATTTGTTTATTCCCATGATGCTATTCCTGCTGTAGATTCAAGAGCAACAGCAAATTAAAAATCAAAGCTGAACAACCCTGTCTCTTATGCCCCAGACAAAGTACAGCTGAGGCTGCTAGTGGCTTACTTTTTATTTGCCTTTTGCTCTATCATAAAAAGATGAACACTCGTTTCAAGGGATATCATTGAGTTTGGGTTCCAGGTGATTTGGTTATATGTGTTTTCCTCAGAAGGTATCTTTCTCTCTTTGTCATGTGCATGTTTTCTTTGTCTTGAGCTGGCCCAAGCAACTACAAAATGGTTAAGTCAGATTCTTGCAAGTTATTTTCAAGTTTAGCTTATGTCCTTTGGCTGTCTGCAATTCTAGTTTAACAAAATTATCTGAATTCATTATAAGAAGATGAGTTGAAATGTTCCATGAAGTCTGTTACATCTGAGAGACTGTGAGCACTGCTTCTTGTTAAGTGACACAAGGGACCAGACTTCCAACCTCAGGTTGCCTAAAATAAACTCAACATCTCATACATTCCCATCTAATAGCCCCAATCCCCCCCCAACAGGCAAAGCGAGTCTGTGCGTGCAGTGTCCATTTTGTATCGTCCAGCTGCAGACATTGTCAGACGGGTGACTGAGGAATTGGCTGTTACTCTTTGTTTGTCAGCAGGGGACTCTGCAGCACAGGCTTGCAGGGCCCCTGCGACACAGGGACACAGAGTAGGGCACAGCCAGCTCTGGTCTTCTCCCACAATGTCTCCCTGATGGCCAGCACTGCCTAGGACTGGCAGGAGGAATGGAGGCAAAGCAACTCCCTCTTGCAGCTCGGCAATGCTAGGGGCTTTTCCAGGTCACAAGCATCCTCAAAAATCCCCCAAATTATTGTGAGGTTTTGTTCCTTTTGCACTAGGAATGTGGTGCAAAAGCCTTACAGCTTTTGGTGTAGCAGCAAACTTGATCTGAAGAATTAACGGTGATTTCTCACAGCCTTCTGGAGGTTTCTTTGCAAAATAATGGTGTGAAATTTTGAGGTATGTTAGTGCATTAATGTCATTATCATTTAGTCATATGCCGTATGCCAGAGATGTTCCATAGGACCTGCATGCAGCCAGCAGGTCTGTGTGTGGACTCTGGGATGTACTGCACACTGAATAAATGACAGGGGCCAGGCCACGTTCTGTCATGCAGACAGGGCTATGCTGTCAAAGGGTGGCCTCAAGTCTGCAAAAAGAGAGCCTGAAATACTTTGTTTCTGTTTTGCTGCCTGAGAGCTCTGAATGAGAAAACAGAACAAAAGCCTTCATGTTATTCACATCAAATGCTTCTTCTCCCCCTTGGGTGGTTTTTTTGTTTGTTTGTTTGTTTGAGGTTTTTTTTCTCAAGCCACAAACTTCATTCTCAATTTCCTGAACGCTGATGCAAGGTCTGTGTCTTGCAACTGGAGCATTTACAGTGTGTCAGCCAGCTCTGCAGGCAGGAGTAGGGATGTGCAGGCGATGAGTTTACCAAGGAAATCAGGGGGAAGGGTATTGCGGTGTTTCTCTAGGGAGCGGAGTGACTCCAGTAAGAGTGCAGTGACCCCTGGAAGAGGCTGGTGCCTCTGTGTGTGCCGGGGGAACTGGCGCGAGCAGAGGCGGAAGGAAGAGTGGGAGACCCAAGGGAATGTGTGCGTTGCAGGGGGAAGGGTGCACAAGTCATACAATGTGAAACTTATTTTTTCTGCTTTCACTTCAAGTCTTGCAGATGTTCTTTTCCTGGGTTTTGATGCTGGGAAAAAGAGCAATGTGTAAAACCTTCGACTTTGTTAATTGTTACTATTATTATTATCATCATCATCACCTAACTGTTGTGTAAAATTACAAATATTTATTCAGCTTTTATGCTAGTGCAATTTTAACCAGACTTGTGGGTTTGCAAATGAATGAAATCATAGGATCCTTCAGACATTTTACAAGCACAAATGCAATGATAACATCTAATTGCAGGGATCTGAGACTGTCTGACTGCAGATGGGATGCTATTAACCTCTTTCTGTCTGTTACGGATGTGTCAGAAAATTGTCAGGACAGTGCTAAACACACTCCAAACCTGTGTGATGGAACAAACATTTAGGTCCTGAGTCTGCAAGAATTTAATCCACACTTAGGCTGATGCATTTTGCAAACAGTCCTGCTGCAACAGGACTTTCAAGTTACTTTCATGTATAATCTAACCCATGAACAGAAATGATTGAAGAAGCAGTATCCCAAAAAGTAACGATAGCTGTAATACACCTCATTATAATATATGCAGGGCTTCAGGTACTTCAGGTACTACATTCAATTCTAAATCATGACGGTAGGATACTGTATAAACCAGGCTGATGTCGTTTGATACCTGACTTGCTGCCACAGCAGTTTAATTCCAAGTCATGGTTCCCTTCATGCTTCCAAACTCCTGGCTACTTTCAACTTTTAAAAGTAATACTTTCTATAGATGCATATGCATTACTCTCTGAAAGTCAGGGGCTTTATAGGTTAAACAGGGAATCTGTTTCCCTATTTCCTCCTGGTTCTGTGAAGCATTGTACTAGGCTCAGGTATGCAAAATCTACCCTATTTTGACCATTTTGTATGCAGATGCTAAATTAATAGGACTAAAAGAGAAAGGTATGTAATTCATATTTAATTTCAGAAAGTGATGACAATGGAAAGTTTTTAGGTGCGCTCAGCATAGCGGTGACCAATAGGTACACGTTCAGTCTTGTTTCCCTGTGAGAGGTGGATGACCTGCCTAGCCGTGGCTGTAAGAGAAAACCCAACGCTAACGGAAGGATTTCCACAGGTTTCCAAAAGTCGCTTAAGAGGCTGCGTTCAGCAAATCTGCAAGAGCGTAATCCGTGGGTGACACCTTGTGAGCAGCGCTGTTGAAGTCATTACTGTGAAGTTACTTATTCGCGGGTAACCGAAGGCGTGCGGAGCAGTCAGAGCGGGAGCAGGACCGCCTCTTTTTCTTAATTGCCCAACCTGCCACGATGGGAGGGGGGGCGCGGGGGGGCGCAGAACACCACTGGCGAAAATGAGGGCGTGTATAAAAAAAAGCAGATCCTAGCTTTGCCCTGTAGCGTGAGCCCATGAAGGGGAAGAAAACTCTGCCGGCGGGACCCGGCGGGAGGGAGAGCGCCGNACCAAAAGCCTGTCTTTGGGTTAGAGTCACCCTCAGCTTTGCGGACGAGTTGGCTGGCTGCCGAGCGTGAGAGCAGGGGTTTTCGGTGTGTGAGGGAGGTCCTGCCCAGCCGGGGACGGCATTCGGCACCCTTCCTTCGCAATGCTGATAATTGCCGGCACTCACAGGGACAGATACGTGCTCTGTTTTA
>WAAD01011321.1:122297-134678 GCA_013389945.1 Fregata magnificens
TTTTTTTTTTTTTTTCGTGTATTTTTATACTGTTAGTCAGCAAAACTTTTCTCACTTGTAAATCATACAAGATAGAGAAGCTGATAATGTAATTGTTTAAAGTTGAAGCTGATGGCATGCAGCTAAAGCAGCACTTAGCTGTTGGGCTCTGGTGTTCAGCATTTCCCACTGCTGGAAAAAGCTTGACATGTTCAGCTTTTTTTTACCAGCTTCAGTTTTACCAGACAGCACATCCATTTTGCTAAAACGTACGAGGAAAGGCTGAGCAAGCTGGGACTGTTCAGCCTGGAGAAGAGAAGGCTCGGGGGGATCTCATCCATGTATATAAAAACCTGAAGGCAGGGTGCAAAGAGGATGGAGCCAGGCTCTTTCCAGTGGTGCCCAGTGACAGGACCAGAGGCAATGAGCACAAACTGAAACATGGGAGGTTTCTCCCGAGCATCAGGAAACACTTTTTTACTGTGAGCGTGATGGGGCACTGGCAGGGGTTGCCCAGAGAGCTGCTGGAGTCTCCATCCTTGGGAGATATTCAAAAGCCATCTAGACATGGTCCTGGGCAGCCTGCTCAAGCAGGGGGTTGGACCACATGACCTCCAGAGGTCCCTTCCAACCTCAACCACACTGTGATTCTGTGATTCTGCAAAAAAGATCCAAGGAAGAGTCATTGCTGCTGGTGGTATTCAACGATCCTAACTGGATTTAACTGGTGACTTTCTAGAGGGTGCCTTGAGGTTTTGGTGTTTTTCTGTTACCTGTAGGGTTGCAGACGAGCAACCAAGAAACCTGATTTCTTCTCCTTATTTATAATATCTGAAAAAGAAAGAAGGTATAACTTGCCTTGATTTTCAAGGCCCGGTGCAAGAAAAATAAAACCAAAACTAAACCCTCAACTCTAATTGAAAAGTGAGTAACCTTTAATGTGAGATTATAGTGAGAATAAGTAGACACAGCGTGAGGGCATATTTAGGGTCTTTTTAGATTTTTTCAGAAGAAAACTTAATTTCATGTAGTGACTGCTTCTTTTTATGTAGAAATTGAGCAACTGAGCTTAGCAAATGAAGGCTGAGATTTACTCTGAACTTGGCAGCCACCATTACATTATAACCTTGTTACTGAAAAAAAAAAAAAAAATCCTTTTATTTGACTCCCCTGGCTTAAAGTTCCACATTATTATCATTCACATTATGGTTGCACCTGAAGGCATCAGTTAACAGCAGGGCACCACAGCACAAGGGAAACTGTGGTTATATTGTAAGAGACTGTCTCTATCCAGAGGTATGACAAATTAACTGGACAAGGCCAAGAAAGAGTTTTAGAAAGGCAACGTTATTGCAAGTTCTTTCAATGTCAAGTGATAAAACCAATAAGTAAATCATGAGTCAGGCCCACAAAAAAAGTTATGAAGTTTGGTTTAAAGATTTTTTTTTTTTTTAAATTAGCAGATTCTTTTTATTGTGGTGTGGTTTTTTTTTAATGTATGTCTCTATGGTTCGTTCACTTCTAGCTTTTCTCTCAAGCTGTGAAAGTCAGAAAGCTTTAATTAAAAAACCAAAAAGCTCCCCTTCACTAGCATGAATCCAAGAACCGGAGAGACTTAAAATGACAGAAAACATGCTGAGATTCACCCTCTCTGCTAATCCTGTTTTGTACATCTGGAACTAGGCCAGGCCCAGAGAGATTTACCATTTTGCCCAGGATTACCTATCATCTTGGACAGAGTTAGATGCCCTGATGCCCAGATTACCAAACAAGTCTTCCTCTTCCGAAAAACAATGACGACCAAATTCTATAGCCAATTCCCCATTTTGAACTGCAATACAAGATTACTTGGCCAGCACCCTCTCTAATCCATGCTAGCATACGTCAAGCTGCATGTGTAATTTCTGGACTTCCCTCCTTCAGTAATTGTCCTTTTCAGGGGAGATGTTTTACAGTTGCTTTTGTATTCTGAATGATGGCTCTTCGTTGCACAGCACTGTGTGGTGGAAGAAGATCTTTGTTGCAAATGCAGTCATATTATTGTTACCTAAATGTTGGTACCAATATCTCCAGACTTCCTTAATCAGCCTTGAGTGGCTCACATCTCCAAATGTGTGTATCCTAAACACTGAACAGAAACAGAGTTAAATTGAATAACTGATAAGTGATATTCACATTTTACTCCTATTGTATAGACACAAAACGGGAGCCAAGGGGAATTATGTTTCTAAAAATCTTGTGCCATTCTTAGATTTTGAAATATTCAGCCAGGAACCTGAATGGTGGATTTCCCGGAAAGTGTGGGATGTAGGACTTTGTGGAGCAGTAAGGATTTGAAGAAATGCCCAGTTTAACCGCTAGAGGTCCGTTTCACACAAGTCCTTTGCAGAGTATGGAAAAGACTGAGTATTAGTACCAAGATTTTAAGCTCTTGCATACGATAACAAATATCTAAACTATTTTGCTTTAAGTGACTAGTATGAGAACACCACCCTAAATGACAACATGTATTTTTTGGTTTCTGGCGTTTCTTGTAGTAGCGGATAGATCTTTGTTTCTTCTTTTTAACACTCGTCTGTTCAGCAGATTACTGAAGAACACGAAACGAGAGACTAGATCAGTGTGTGTCTGCTGGTAATTTTACTCATTGCTCACCCCTAAATACAGAGGATGAAGTCACTGTGCAAGATAACTCATGAAAGCCCACTTTAGCATCCTTATCTTTTTCTCAGAAATTTTGGAGGCACAAGCTAAAGGAGCTTGCTAATGGCCTCTCTTATCGATATTAGACAAATTACAGAGGCAGAGCTGCATACTGGGAAATGACCTAAAAGGAATTATCAAATGTGGAGTCTTGAGGAGAGCAGTCACTGTTCAATAAACTCATCTGGGACTTTGAAGAACCACTGCCTTCCCATTTAAAGATGTTGCGCATGGCTTTGGGTACAGAACTACAGAGAGACTCGTAAGCATAGGGACTGGGTGGGTGTAAGTTGAAGGGCAAAGTTCTTGCTCTTCCAGCCTCTGTGTGTGTTTGCCTCAGCTTTCGCTAGAGGTGTTCCCAAAACTGAATTCTTGCCTTACAAGAATGTCTAGAGCAATTTCAGACTTTCAATGCTGCTTCTCCTCCAGAGAAGGGCAACGAAGCTGGTGAAGGGTCTAGAAAACAAGTCTTATGAGGAGCAGCCGAGGGAACTGGGGTTGTTTAGCTTGGAGAAGAGGAGGCTGAGGGGAGACCTTATCGCTCTCTACAACTACCTGAAAGGAGGTTGTAGTGAAGCGGGTGTTGGACTCTTCTCCCAAGAAACTAGCGATAGGATGAGAGGGAATGGCCTCAAGTTGCGTCAGGGGAGGTTTAGATTGGACATCAGGAAGAATTTCTTTACCGAAAGAGTGGTTAGGCATTGGAACAGGCTGCCCAGAGAGGTGGTGGAGTCGTCAACCCTGGAGGCGTTCAAAAAAGGTATAGACGTGGCACTCCAGGGGCTAGTTTAGGAGTCATGGTGGTGTTAGTTGATGGTTGGACTTGATGATCTTAGAGGTCTTTTCCAACCTTCATGATTCTATGATTCTATGATTCTCCATAGCTCAGCGAAATCTGCCTCCTATAACTAAGCCCTGAGAGCCCAAGGTGCACAGCCCATACCTTTAAAACTGGACCCAGCACCAAATGTATCTGTTCTGCCTAAGCAAAACCAGGGCCGGTGGCTGGGCAGAAAAGGCTTTGCTCGGTGGTCTCATACGTCCCAGTTTCCATTCCCAGGGCTGCCAGAAGCTCTCCCTAGGCACATCTTTGGTTCAAACTACATGCTACACTGGTACGGGCAGTACTTGACACCTTCTCTGTTCAGCCAGTACAAGCAGGCAGTAGGCAGCCCCACTCCCCACCAAACCCCAATATATGGTGGGCTTGAGTCCTGCTCAGAGACTCTGCTGCTTACTGCTTAGCCGAGGTACCTGGGACAGGGGAAAAACTACATTCTAGTCCCCATATGGAGGACCACTGCATCTTTCACTTAAGGCTTGTTTATTACAAACAACATATGTGATCCTCAGAACAGGCATCAGGGGCCAGGCAAAAATCATAGCTGATGGAGCTTATGCTGTTGGTGTGGATACTGAATTTTTAATCATCAATAAGAGCACCTTCCAGTGCTACGGTGCTGCCCTTCTGTCATATCCAGGGTCATACACAAACTGACTGGAGTCAGAGAGGTTTTAGATACCCACATTTTCTGAAAACAGTGTCGTACCCATGCCCCAGATAGTAACTGATCACAACACATGCTTCAAGGGAAGGCTACCTGCCACCCCGCTTCTTATGTACACCCATCTGTGTCCCTGCCCGCCCCTTCCCCCTGCCAGATGAACACCTAATGTGTAGAGGGAAACCTATGATTTATGTATTTGGTCCAAAATCCCATACTCAGTGACTGAGGTATAGGGCTACATGAGAAAATGACAAGGAATTACAGATAGGAACATGAGAAGGCTAAAAAGTAAAAAGCAACAGAGAAACAACAACAACTTAGCCAGTTGGCATACGCATATTTTAATAAAATTAGTTAAAACTATCTCAGTGAATTTCAAGATGAACTGACTACAACTCTTCACTAGTAAAATGTGATAGCCAGGAATAATAGTCCTACTGCGGTAATTTCATAATCAATAGCTCCCAACTGGCCTTCTCCTACAGAGCGCTAAACTACATCTAAATGTTAGGTTATATTTCTGCACATTTATCAGCTGTCATCACTTGCTTTTTTGTAACCTTCTGCGTCAAAGAGTGCAACTGGGTTTCACTTTATGGGGGGTCATTCATGGCTCACTTCTCAGTATGATGTGTGGAGCATTTGATGAACAAGACTTCAAAGGGGAAATCGGAACTTCTAGATACCATTACATAGCAGCTTAATTAATATACTTCTTTATAGCTAAAGAAAATGTCTCTTGGGTGGGTGAAAAGGAAAGAGAAAAGGTGTCCATTTTCTACCTTTAAGCTGATTTTTTTTTTTACTGTCACAAAGATGGGATGATACCCATGTTCTGGTTTGATGTTGCTTGTGATCAGGGAAAGCTGGCATGTGCAGAGGTGTCTTGGCAAATAAGTGAGGTCAGTAAAGATTTTTGCTATTCTTACCTTTCAGTTTATTTTAAAGAAAAGGGTCAAGATAAAGTAACACCGTCCCCACCAGATGTCATGTCTAACCTGTTTAGATATAAGTCAGTCTCACAGGTTTTTTTTAAAGGCAGGAAAATTCAGATGGAAAAACTCAGAGTTACACATTTAAAGTCTAGGTTGACCATCTGAGTTTTCATTCTCAGGTTGTCTGTTCTGTTACACCTATGACAGAAGACACCAAAGAACTAATGAAGGATCACATTATTTTGCTCAGCTGAGCACATCTGCAATAAAAGTTCCATTAGACAGTCTTATGCTGAGATACGAGAGGCACTTGACATAGGGCAACACATCTGCCTTCTTTGTGAATTACATTTCTTCGTGCTGCAGAATTACCCAGTGAAATGAATAATTCTGGCAGCATCTGGGCTAGGGAAAGACTTTGTTCTTCTTTCATTGTAACACACAGACAGCTGTTCAGCGATCTTCTTAAGCATTTGATTTTTAGCTTTCGTTGGCATCTCTAAGAAAGTTCAGTACAGAACAAAATAAAAATCAGGTTCTTTAATGTTATGCTGATCCAGTTACGTTCAGCTGTTCAAAAATTCCCTTTGGCACTGTACAGAGCCATCGACACAGGGAAAGCCAACGTTGTCATTCAAAGCAGTCTTTAATGTCATCTGGTTGGACTGGAGTGCTAGCAAAACAAGACTGTTTTTCAGTAGTTTTATTCTGCTGGAGGAGAGGGGCCCCGGTGCAGCACATTGACAGATATGGCAGAAAAAAATACGTGAAGGAACTAAGGTAAGTGGGGATGAAAACCAGCTACATCACAAGAAATTCCCAGTTTTATTCGTAACCGAGCCTCACTTGACACTATTACTGGCAGCAGCCGGAGGGCTGCAGTGCTGAGTGGATGGAGAGTCAGAATCTCAAATTTTTGATGCTTGGGTTTGCCCCTGTTCGTCTGGCTTGAATTATTAGCAAATATAATTTTTTAGTGTCACTTACGTAATTTTCTAACCTTGAGTGTCTGTCTGAAGTCATACTCCTAAGTAAGGTTTCCAAGCATTTCTGGACAAAGGTGTGTGCTCAAGAATAGTAAATCTGACACTGGAGACTTCCTGGCACACAGACTTCAATTGAACATGCATGCACAATCTGTCCAATTTGGCCTGAAAACATAGGATTTACTGAGCTGGGTGTTATGCAGCCGTGGTGCATATGGGCTGTGAATGTGTCTAGGATTTCCAGTCGTACAGCAGCCAGTCAGAGCTGCTGTGAATGCACAATAAGGTTTCAGTTGCTGGACCTATAGACACAGAGAAATCCCAGGAGAGGATCCTGAAAAATTTGACCTGATAAAATTCTGGTCTGAAAGAAAGAAAGGATTGCCAAGAAAACCTGGCTTTCAGCAATTCTTAATTAAAAACAAAAGCAAAATAAAAGGAAAAAATCATCATGCCTCTCAATGTTTCTGAGGGACTCCTGAGCTGGGGTGTAGCAGAAGGCTCCCTGACATGTTGTCAGCTACCCCCCATAAGGTGCTTCAGACTGCCCTTCCCAGCTCCCAGTAAGATGTGAATTATGCATGGGGCGGGGGGTGGTGGAGCTGGCCGTCCCAGACACATATTCTTTGCACACTTGCAGCTCACCACAGTCTAAATACAGAATGGGCAATGTACATTTATCGATTTTTTGCCTTTTTTTTTTTTTTTTTTTTGCTGATGCACACTGGGGTGCATCTCTCAGGAGCCTAATTTGGTGTAGTACTGTCACGTTGAAGATAAGCATGAAAAGAAAAACTTGTTCTATCTGTAACTCTATTAGTCACTCTTGGTGGACAGAGGTGGGCAGGAGATGTATGCCTTCTTTAAAATATGAAACCCAAATATGCAATGCTATGTTGAAGACATTATATGTGACTATCTTTAATTGAGGCATCACATGGCTGGATAAATGCAGTACAGGAATCTAAGCAGCTGTGTAAAAAGATCGTTTGTGAAGAGGAAAAAGTGCTTGGACTTACTGAATACTTCCGTTTAAGTGTGTCAGTGAAAGCAAACCTGCTGGGGAAAATGGCACTGTGTTTTGAGGTGAGAAGGGGATAAAGGAGCCTTTTCAAACAACCAGTTTCAAGGATGGTCACTTGTGTCCTGATCCCAAACACTCAGTTGCTTTGGCTGGCTGATGCTTTTAGGTGATGCCAGATTACAAGGTGTCGTAGATAGTGATATCCATTTACATTATCAGGTAGGGGCTGCTATCTACTGAAGCAAAGCAAGGCAGAATATGCGGAGTTGCTCCAATATGAGTTGCTGGGTGCAGTATTTGTCCCCTTCCCTTGGCTCTTCCTCTGTAAGGGCTCTTACCCGCTCCAAGTATGTGTTTTCAAAATTACCTCTTTCAACCTCCCACCTGTATAAAAGGAAAGAGTTGACTAAAAATAGCCATCTCTGTAAAACCCCTAAAGCAATCCTTCCTTTTCTTAGAACAGGAGAGAAACATTCATCTGGTATTAGAAAGGTGCTTCTCTATTATTAGATCAACATTTCTGGTTTCTTACTTTATTTTAAGAAAAGGATCTGCAGGAGGAAAAATGCACTAGCAGTGTGAATTCAGCAACACTTAAAAACAAACTCTTTCGGCTACTTGATGCAGCGTGCCATTGTCTGTACGAAAAATCAAATGAGCAAAACTAATGCAAGAGGTGCTTTTGCCCTTTTTAGTGCAAAACCTGAAAAGCTGACAGAAATGAGGGCTCCGTGCTCGTCTGCACTACATTCCGTAATAATCAGGTCTATGCAGCCAATTAAGTGTTGTCCATCCCATAACGCTTCAGTTACAGTTGTGGGAATGCTCAATTTTTGAAACAAAACAGTAAAACAATTCAGATGAATACTGCTTCTATTCCCACAGCATTGTTTTCAGCTGAGGTTTGTAACATGCAGGTTTATTTTTTTTTTAGAAAAAGAAGATGCTGCAAAAAGTCTTACTTCACTGCTTTCTCAGTCAGTTAAATGCCCCTGCATTGTGGATGTTTGATCTTGGCAGGTGGCATTTCTGTGGCAAAAGTGCCACAGAACAAAGTGTATGAACAGAGGGAGCTGTCTGGTTTACTAGGCGTGGGGATCAGCAGCATCTGTGTCAGGTTCAGTGGAAGGAAATAACACGAAGACTGGGTGACCTGTTGCTCTGATGCAAACACAAAACCAGCTCGATCATAGCCAGAGGATTTGTAGAGGAATCTGGGATTACAGCTCCCCTTCCTAAAACCTCTAGGTTTTGTAGAGAGGTTTTTGGTGTGGTTTTTATTTTGTGAGATGCCATATCTGGGGAAGGAAGCTTGCTGGGTGAGGACAACAGGGCTGCAAAGGTGGAGGCCTGGATGGAGGACTGGAATGGGATGAGGAGAATTTCTGACAGATTTGGAAAGACTTGAGGTTGGGGGTACTCCATCTAAACTGAAAGGACTGGTATCTCTTGGTAAAAAGGGTCTTTCTGATGGGAAGCCCAGGAATGCAGTGCGAGCCAGGAAAGCACCAGACAGGTTGGGGCAATGTTAAGAGCCCCGTGGCTGGGCTGGCTGTTACCACTGCCTGCATGCCTTTTCTGATGTGGAAGGCTTGAGTCTCCTCTCACTTAGGCCAAATGGTGATGTCTGTGTCTGCTGCTCTTCAGTTGGAGTTATGTTATTATTTTCCTCACAAAATGACAAATCGTGTTTATTACCAGCTATACAGGGGTATAATCTATCGGCAGTTTTATCTGTTAAGTTCTGCTAGGTTACTTGCCTTCGTTGTGATTGAATGTACTATTATTTTGCTGTTACTCTGCATTTGACTTTTTATAAGATTAGGGGGCTGGTTTAGGGGGTTTCTTCATGTAGGTAACACCGATGTCTACTTTTTTTTTTTTTTTTTTTTTTAATTTTCACTAAAAACCTTAAGGATATGAAAACAGGAACCGAATGTAAGTACCGTTTGCCAGTGGGCTGTTAATCATTTTTTGTAGCAGTAATATTTTAGATGTCCACCAGAGGTCAGAGCTTTACCGTGAACGCAGCATCAGGTTTGGCTGAGGCGCGTTTGGTCATGGGCTAAAGGTGCCGGTGAAAAAAAAAAAAGCCTTTTCATGCAATGGAAAGCACGGGTAAGTGGCACTGGCATTATACCACTGCTGTCAGATATAACGGCAAAATCCACTTATTCATGTCTGAGTACTGCTGCCATGTGATGTTCCCACCCCGATCTACAGGATGGCTTCAAGCACTCAACAGCTGATCCACCAGAGGTCTGGTGCCTACCAGTTTTCCATCAAATGCATAGATTATACTGAGCTGCATTTACAGAAGTGAATTTTATTTTTCAGTATTTGGCACATAAGCATGTTGAGGACACTTAAGTACACCTAGGTGTGCTCAAGTGTCCTGTGGCAGCGGGTGGTGTGACTTGCACTGTCAGATGGAAACATTCAGCACCCTTACTCTGGCGTGCATGGCCAGGAACGCTGAAAAACAAAAAGGTTGTCTCATTTCTTTTTTTTTTTTTTTTTCCTTTTCTTTCATGGATGTATTAAAAACACAGGAGGAAAAGACCAAGAAAGCAAGCAGCAGAGCCCGACCTCCGCTTCACTTTGCTTATTAGACATCAAAGGTATCATGTCTGCAGAGCTGATGCCTTCAAAATGGGGACAGGACCTGGGGCAGGCACAGCTCTCCTTCCTGCACCTCCTCTTCCGCATTGGAGGCCTGGTGTTGATACCGCGGTTCAAAATAAGCTGGGCCAGGTGTCTGGTAATGCTTCATGGCCTTCAGCACCATCTGTGCTAGGAGACCCAGGAATAATGGGGCAAACTGAAAAGTGTGATGACAAGAAGCCCTAACTCCAAAACTGGAAGCTTGTATGTGAAAGGATTAATGTGTTAATATGGTTCCATACATCAGTTTATTATTTAGGTACTTACGTATGTTATACTACTATATATGCACTGTTATCCTCTATGAGTTACTTTGGCCTACTAATTTCGATCCATTTTAAGTAACTCTCATTTCCACTGTAATAGGAAACCCATCGAAGTCATAGTTAATATCAGCATCTTTCAAAGCCCTGAGTCAGTCCTGGATTTTCCACCTATTTCATCGTGCACTGAAACTGTAGTACATCAGAAATAGGCCCTTCAACACTTCTAAGAGATGTACTGTTTAGCGTGTCTAACCCAATTTCTTGAGAAAACCTAAAGCTGCCATTTACCACTCAAGATATTCTTCTGCATTCCTCCCCATTTATATATTTAGAGAAAAAAAAAGAGGCAGACTTATGAAGGATCTTTACCTTTTGAGAATGCACGGTACATGCTACGTATGCTACGCTCATTCCAACAAGTGGAGACAATTGAAATTCCATGAATACAGACCGGGAGATAATTTTCTGAAAACTTCTTGCATATTTTTTAAAGGAAACAAACTAAGAATTTATGCCCTGCTCAAGCAAATTCAGTATGCCAGGTCACTGGCGTGGGTTCACAAGTCAAGAATGCCTTTGCACGCTACTAGGGTGAAAAACATCGTTAGGCTTGAGAGTTGGTGGTTACAACAAAGAGTTGCCTCCCCAGTGCTGAGAGCTCTGTAGATATCACCTAAGAAATGTTCTCAGAGAGGTCGGCTGTATCTGGCAGACCCTGCTGTTGTCATCAGCTTAAAATGGAAGCTTACTAAGAGATTACTGCAGTGTCCAATGCTGTCACCTGTAGTAATGCCCAGGACACTAACTAGAAATAACTGGAAGCAGAAACACAGCAAGCCATTGAAGTGGCTCACTTTGAGGAGCACTTCTGAAATTATGGTGCTCAAAGAGGCTGAAGCTACTGAGCAGACAGCGTATACCAGGCACAGAGTCACAGACAAGCCGTGGTTGATCTAGGCCTCCCAGCGAAGTACTGGAAAGGACATCCCCGGGGTCTGGGTTTGAACACATTTGAAAGGGGACGATGTGACCGGGAGGGTGACAGGTTACAGAGCTCTCTCTTTGCAACCCGCTGGACTCAGTCCAGCGCAGGTTTGCAATAGACATAGGTCTACCTCAGGGTGTCTCTCCACAACTATGAAATGCCTTGGTGCTGCTCTGAAGCGGTTACTCGGTGGCCAAGTACTAACCGGCAGCCTAAGCTGAGATGCCAGAGATTGAAAGGACTTGGAAAGTGGTTTGTCCTTTAATATTTAGACTGTGCTTATTCACAGCGGGAAAATTTGTTTTACTGTTGCTTGGTTTGCTGACAAAGAGGTTCAGATCTGAGTTCAGCAATCATACACATTTCACACTGAATTAGTTTTAAAGGATACACTCAAGCTCACGTTACTATCCAAATTAGATCTACTTTTAATAAAGCGTAACTGAAAAAAAATCCCTATTTGCTGGGAAAAAAAAAAAAAATGACAGGATCATAGGACAATAGAGCCCAGAAGGGACCTCAGGAGGTCTCCTGCTTGCAGCAGGGTCACCAGGGAGCTCAGACCAGGTGTCTCAGGGCTTTGTCCCACTGGGGCTTGCAGCCCTGCAAGGATGGAGCCTGCATGGCTTCCCTGGGCAGCCTGCTCCACTGCTTGACTGTCCTCAGAGGGAAAAGGGTTTTCCTCACATCTCGTCTGAGCCTCTCGAGTCAACTTATGCCCATTGCCTCGTCTCCCCACTAGGCATTGCTGTGAAGACCCTGGCCCTGTCTTCTCGATGACAGCCCCACAGGTTTTGGGGGGTCTCCTGTTTGGTGCCCCCCGAACTGTGCCTTCTCCAGGCTGAACCAGCCCTGGTCCCTCAGCCTGCAGGGCAGGACAGTGCTGCAGCCCTGGACACCTCGGTGCCCTCATCTGAACTTGCTCCGGTTTATTGGTGCGTTTCCTCTACTGGGGCTGCCAAAACCGGACAAACTACATGGCCGTTGTCTCGTGAGCGCTGAGCAGAGGGGGTTTATCACCTCCCTCGACCGACTGGCCATGCTCCTGTTCGTACAGCCCAGCACACGGTGGGCCTTCGTTGCAGCCAGGGCCACTGCTGGCCATGCCCAGCTCCCTGCCCACCACGGCCCCAGGGCCTTCTCCACAGAGCTGCTCCCCAGCCTGGCTTCCTGCAAGGGCCGTCCCTTCCCGGGAGCGGAGCTGGGCACCTGCATTTGCTGAAATCATATCGATAAAACCTTTTCTCTCCCTCCCCGCCCCCCCGCACTATTTGGATTTTCAGTTCCAAGCCTCGGACAGAAATCGCCCCGGTACTTCCCAGTGGCTAAAC
>WAAD01011321.1:135248-147681 GCA_013389945.1 Fregata magnificens
GGGGCCGGCCGGCCGCGGGGCTCAACGCGCCGCTCCCCTCTTGCAGCGATCCCGACAAGGTGGCTTTCTGCGTGCTGGCCACGGACGAGGAGGATGAGGGGGACATTGCCCTGCAGATCCACTTCACCCTGATCCAGGCCTTCTGCTGCGAGAACGACATTGACATTGTGCGGGTGAACGATGTGGCGAAGCTGGCTGCCATCGTGGGGCCCAGCGAGGAGTCCGGGGAGCCGCGGGACCTCCACTGCATCCTCATCACGGTGGGTGCCCAGTGAGGAGGTCAGCGGTGCTCGGTGTGCTGTCCTCCGGGGCTGTGCTTGTGTTACCGGCCTTTGCACGGGACGGTTAGAGCCTTTTGGGGGCGGCCCCATCTCCTGCTGGTAGTCACATCCTCTTCTGGGCAAAGAAAGGGGGGTTGGCACATGCTGTACAGCAAGTCAGCTGAGTAGTAGTAGTAGGCTACACTTCTTGTAACTGTGGATTTGCGCTGTTACCCACACGGGTAACATCTCTGCTCCCTGCTCTGTCTGTGTCAGGACAGGAACCATCTCAAAATGCCTTGCTTCCTAAACTAATGCTTCTGTAAATATTGTGATGACCTCAGCTGGCAGGCAGTGCTCATGGTGTGCAACTTTTTTCTTTCTGGCAGAACCCGAATGAAGATGGCTGGAAGGACCCAGCTCTAGAAAAGTTGAACTCATTTTGTGAAGAGAGCCGAAATGTCAATGACTGGGTGCCAACTATCACCCTGCCTGAGTGATGGTGACCCAGTGCATTGGGGAAGCTGAAACCTTTGTTGCATTCTCAACGTGGCGTGGGTTCACCACAGTATGCAACAAGCTGCTGATTCCATGGATTAGCCTGGTGAAGAGACTGGATTAAAGTCACTCAGACTGGCATGCAGTGGGCTCTTATGGAGGAGAAAGAGGAGAACAGCTCACCTCACCAGTGAGCCTCAGTAGGCTGCAACCGTGGAGAGGCTGACACACCATGGAACTGAAAGAAGTATTGCAAGTTCCCTGGTCAAGTGGAGCTGTTTCAGAAGGCAGAGAGAAAGTTGGGGGAAGTGGGCCAAAACTTTCCAGAAGGACTGGACAGAGTACTGTAACTAGGAACTGTTGGTGCTGTCTACAAAATGCAGAGAGAAGAAAGTTTCAATATTTGATGGACTACTAGGGACTGGTTACCAAGTTGAATATAGAGACTCCAAAGCAGACAGACTTCAACAGCCCTCTTGGGTCACTCTGCAGAACTGGTTTAATAATGCAATAATTTTTATTGAAATATTTGCTGCTATTGAAGCTTTCATAATAAATTTTTGACAATTAATTTCTGGGAGTGTCTTGCTTACTGGGTGGGGAAGCATGTCACTGAAATACCACTGATGGTTTGCTCGTGTGCTGTAGTCAGAGGTATATTCCACTGTAATGGAGCTATTGCTTAGATACTTTCTCTCCTGGGCCAGCTGAATGAAGAGCTGTGCTGTCCAAGTTGATAATTCAACCTTTCACCCTCTTGCAACAGCTGCTTATCGCAACAGCTTGCAAGACTAAGGAGCTGCATGCTTAATGAGCTCACTTATTGTAATAGGTGGTCTTTATAGTCTACTGAAGGAACACAATACATGTTAGAATCATGGATTTTTGGACTACAGACCTCCAGTAAATTGCATCATTAGTTCTTAAATATGACTTAGTAAGACTTATTCAGAGCTGGAGTGTTCCCACTTGACAGAAGGAGCTTAAACATGATGGGGGGGTGGGGGGCTGCAAAACCCCTTGGATGTCAAACACATCTAACATTTACTTTGATTAGAGTGACATCATTAAATCTAAAACTAGCTAATAGTGAATAAACATCACATCTGCCACAAGCTGCTCTCTGATTGCCATATGCTGCAACAATAGAAGCTGTCACTCCAGAAGCCAATTTTGCAAAACCTAATTGCATGACAACACCAAATTAAGTCCAAAACAATTTGGGGATGGTGTGGCCTTTTTTTAGAGATCCTGTCACGGGAAGTTAATATGGGCGGGCTGATTTGGGCCTATGTTAAAAGTGAAAATATCACCCCATTTCTGTGTATAATATATATGTGTGCTCCAGGACTTGATGTTAAAATGGCATAGTAATGATCCCTTCTCCAGAGATCAAGAAAGCTAAACTGCTCACTTCCTCTATAGACACTAAAAATACTCACTTATCACAATTACATTTCCTCTAGGCTGGCTTGCAGTGATTGACAGTAGCACTTGCTGAAAAGTGGTCATTTCTACATGGAGTATCTTGAACAGTTGCAGTTTCTGGGAAGCTGCTTGCTCTCGGTTTCATTGTTCCTGATAAGGGAAGTTCAAATTCAGCTCCAGCATTCCTGGAACACGCTGCCTTGTACAGGAGGTATCTAGCGCTGCTTGGCCTTTGTTACTGTGTCGTGAGAGGCTGTAGGATGGCAACGTAACCAGCATTTAGGCTGAAGCAAAGCTATAGGGGCCTCAGACCCCTCCAAGCGTTCCTTCTTGCACTTAAGATACAGGAGTTTCTGTGCAGCCCGTTTTTCTACTTAACCTGCACTCATCAACTCGTGTCTGCTCTAGGACTTTGAGAAAAGTCACATGGAGGAGGTGAGAGAATAAACAGCTTTGGCAGCTGTGATAACAGAAACTGCCTTTAAGGCAATTGCCTTGACACATAGAAAATATCAAGTCTGGATGCTTTATTATACATTTTTATATTTTTCCCCTAGCAAATACAGGTTTCTTCATTTTCAATGGTTTTACAGCTGAGAAACGCATTTCTGTTCTTTGCTTGGGGCCTAATCAGTACTCAGAGCCAAGAACAGATTAAAGTGAACTGTCCTGAAATCAACTTTTATGTAAAGTGTAAGCAGTACTTTAACAGCCTTGAGTGGTTTAAACAAAAACCTGAGGAGATCGAAGGAGGTTCTCAAGCACGTATGCAATTGCATATACAATTCAGGTATAGCAGAGAAGAAGTGCAACCGATTTGTTGGCTGAGACAGTAGGCATAGATAGTTGTACCTGGTAGGAAGTTTAAGTTTCCAGCCTTTATGGAAGAAATATATTATGCAGCAAACAATGACATTAATGAGGCAACACCAAAATACCCTTGTGAGGATGTTGCCTCTAAGTCCCTTAGAAGGCAGGAGGCTGACCTTCACCTCCCCAGTAGTCTTGTGAAGCTGTAAGCTGTGCCTCATGAGAGGTACACGATTTCTTATTTTAGTGACCCATACGAGTCTCCTCAAATCCCTTCTGGCTCAACGCAGATACACTGTAACGTGAACAGTATTAAACTGAGTTAGCCTGCAAATGTTATTAATGCGGCGTTGCAACCAAAGGCAGCTGTAACTTGCAAGTTATGTGCTGCTGCAAATATCTGTAATGATCAACACTACTTAATGTAGCAAAAATTCAGCAGCTGGTATCTACTGATACAAGCAGTCTTCATCTTTATGTGCTCAGATATATAACTGTGCGAGGAGCAACTATACAGTTGTTAAAGATAGACAGTAGACTTGGGTATTACTGACTGTGATGGGGACAGCTGGTCGGGAGATGTTGGTTGGCTCATCAGATGTCCCCGGTGTTTTGTCAGGTAGCTGGGGGATCTGGATGGCTGGGAGAGTAACCTCTTGTGTCTGGGAGCAGTGTGCCCAGCATACCTCGCCCTCCCAGGAAACGGAAGCGCCCAGGACAGGAGCACTACGGGTTTGCAGGGCTGGCAAGGACTGCTGGGAGCTCTGCCGCAGTGCCTACGTCCCAGCCGTGCTGCGTGGCCTTCACAGGCTGGCTTGCTTTGTGCCATGGTGAGCCACATCAGGGGGCCCTGGGGAGGAGATTGAGGTTAATAGTTATTAATAATAAAGGTGGCTCTCCAGGACATGAGCCAGCCTAGTGATACAGCAGGAGGTGCAGCACGTGGAATGGAGTCACAGAGCGGTGGTGCTTCTGGCTCTGCTTCTGAAGGTCTGCTTTCCACCAAGCCCCTCACTTGTGTGCCACTAGGCTATCAAAACTGGGCATTTAAATATTACAATCATAGATATTTGTGTTGTGCTGTCCATACTTCTAAGCACATCTTTTTTTATGAAGTGATGTATAAAGTTTCATTTAAAATTTTTTTGAGCAATGGGTTTACGTTTCTCTGCCTGGGTATCTATTTCACCATCTAATAGTGCTGACTGACAGGAATTTCCCCTCATATGCTGTTTCCTTCTCTTAATGCTGTTTTCTTCCTGTTACACTTCTGTGCATCTCTTTACTTTTCTCTCTCTTGCGGTTATAGATGGTGATCTCCTCTTTCGATGCCTGATTCTTTTAGTATATGCTATGTTAACTGCCTTATTGTCTTATCAAGATATATATATGCATACAGGGCACAGTTGTAAACAATGCTTTCTCTTTGCTGTTGAGTAGGAAATACAACAAGGAAGATAATAACAAAAGTATATTAGAAAGAGGCAATTTCTTGCCTTGCAAAGCAGGCAAACTGCTGCACAGAATAGTGTTTGCATAAAATCTGTGCATATGCTAGACGATCTGCTCAAACAGCGTTTATAGCACTGGATGCTCAGGGAAGGAGCTCTGACATGCCCTCTTTGCAGCCTTGGAGTTCTGCAAACTGGTGGAGTTTTAGTTGTAGGTGGAGGCTGTTTGAATTAACTTATGTTCTGCAAGGAAACAATCTTTGAAAAAATGCTAGAAACATGCCATAGCACCACTGTCTGACACAGAACAGAGACCTGGCAGGTCTCGGATCCCCTGCCATCAGGAGGAAAGAGCAGTGTGTGCCCAGGTTAAACCATGGCAAGTATACAGACAGTATATTACTAGTGGAAGCAAATGTCATCACATGTGTGAGCAAGAGAGATGTGTGGAGATGGATGTGTGAATATTGTATTTCTTGTAGGGACACACATTGTGGGCAGCTGTGCTCATGACTATGCATCCACAGGACCTCATTCATTGTAAAGCAGCAGTGGCAGAAACTGAGTTTGGTGGAGGGATGGAGCTGTACAGACAGTACACACGCCTCACCAGAGCCATTCTTTCTACGGGTTTCTATGAAAATAGCTTCTCATTCCTGCTCATTCCTTATCCATTTCATCATGGCAGGTATGATTTGCTCACTTTGTAAAGTCTGAACATGCAATGATAGGATATTGGAAAAGCTGAGTTAATACTTTGTGTGTAATTAGTTCATACTGAATGAGTGAATACTTCTATTATTCTTCATTGTCCTGTAGCGAGATATCCTTATACACAGCATTCAGAATATTGGAGTGTATGTGAAGTATTAATTTGAATGTATTAGTATGTTTAAAAGTATAACCAGATCCCAGACATAACAGTTGTAGTGGCTATAAAATCTCCTTCAACCTCCCACTGCACTGGCATATGATTATTTTGCCATGCTTATTTTCTGATTTTTATGCATGGAAAGAACACAAAATTATTTTCTTCTGTGTGTCTAATCCTCTCTGTAGAGCTGACTTTACTTTGAAATCATGACTTTGAAAAGTTGGTATGAGTAGCACACTGCTGATTCAAAACTAGTTTGTGCAACTGGTTTGTTTGGGTTTTTTTTCCCCTGCATTGAAGACATAGCTATAGAGATGTAACAAGAGGTTTACTGGCTGATTTAATATTTCCTGTGTGCTACAACTGATGAGAAAAAAGCCACCCTTTTTTTGAGAACTGCCATAACTCCCTGTAGAAAGTCCCACATGCTATAATCCATTGCAGAATAGTGATAAAATTTAACAAAGAACACCCAAGATGAATTTCAATATCAGAAGCGATTTTTACTGTCCCAACACACCATGAAGTTAAGAATTTTCAGAGTGGTGAATCTAAGATTTGCTTCCTACTCGCTGTTTTGGGGCATCTAAGCTGTAGCAGCCTAGCTTTCACATTCTACTGAAGCCAGTAGGAAGCAATGGTGCTTAGTAATTCCTGTTTAAAAGCCTAAACAAGTAACTAAGGCCCAAAGTTTCAAATTTGGCTTCCAGAAACAAGGCATCTCAATTAGATACCTACTAGGTACATTCAGATACCTATATGCTCAGCTGGGAGCCCAGAGTCAAAACTCTCCAACCAACCAGCTTATTTAGCTGTATAGCCATAAACTTACATACCAGACTTCAGGCTTTACTCTTCTGCTTAAGAATGTGTACCGTAGGGCACAGCTGCATAAATGTTTTAGCCTGGATCGACTGAGTGGCTGAAACGAATCTGTGGATCTTCGCCTGCTAACCTGCTTTGGTTCACATGGCAGAACAGAGTCGGAGCATGCAAACAGGGTTTCTCTTGGAAGAAACCAAGCCAGAAGATGTACGCTAAGGGACCGCCTAATGCTTTCCAGCTGCTATTGGGCATTCAGTTCACGGGACCACACTTGAGGTACATACAGCACAATTATTTGCTGATTAAG
Organism: Fregata magnificens; assembly: GCA_013389945.1. Classification (NCBI taxonomy): domain Eukaryota; kingdom Metazoa; phylum Chordata; class Aves; order Suliformes; family Fregatidae; genus Fregata; species Fregata magnificens. Next base: position 141,702 of record WAAD01011321.1, read on the forward strand.
AATAAATAGGCAAGTCTTGGCAATAAAAGAAGAGAAATACGTTGGCCTACTTTTCACAAAAGAAGAGATTTTAGTGTAATATACATACCAATTTGTTTTAAACAATTGCATGCTCTTGAATTAACAGTGTTAAAAATCTGCTTTGGCAGCAGCTTGCTGAACTTAATTGTTTCTGAGGCAAGAACGATGAATGGGACTATTTCTAGAAGTGGTTGCCAAAGAGTTTTTTTTTTGTAGTAGTAGACCAGCACTGCCCAACTGGCAGCATTGGGACAGCTTTGCCTGGCCCATTGTCTTTGTGCTTGAGGAGCAGGTGGCTCCATGGGCCATGCACGGTGATCCTGCCCCACTGTTGTGCCACCCCACAGGACAGCCGGGGCACTGTGTGGGTCATGTGCTAGCCAAAGCAGGGGCTGTCTCCAACGTTGAACCTCTCCTCTTCAGTTGACACTCATTATGCAGCTGGACCTTCTTCACAGGTACAGTAGTAAGCAATACTTGCAGATGATTTCCAGATGACATAAGGATGAGTAGGACTGTACCTCAAGAGAAAATATTACATCGAGATCTGAATCAGTGGATTAAATTGTTACAATGTCACAAAACATTTTTTTAATATAGATAAGTGCAAGGTGATGCATCTTCTTGCATGGTAGGAGATGATAGCTACTGAATGGGAGACTATGAAATCTTACACCAGTGCCAATATCTATTGTTGTTGTACAGTTTTTCTGTGCTTTAAGTTTGCTGATGTTAAAAGCAAACTCCTTACTGCAGGCTGTTTTTCTGAGTTATGCATCGAGAGTTAATGCATCAAAAAAATGCATACTCTCATTATAGGTGGTTTCATGCTGTGGAAGTCATGTTTATGGAAAGCGAGCAATGAAGTGCGGTTAGATTCAGTTAAAAATAGAAGGATGGTAAAGCACTCCACTTTTTCCGAAGGATCAGTTGTATCCTTCACTGATACAGATATTCTCTATCTTCCATAGTGCCCTGTTTGTGTAGCGCTATAAAGTTCTTCAAATACACTGCTGAAGAAGAAAGCAATAACAAGCCTTGCGTGGTTCGTACTAAATGACTGTGTTATTGGGATGCTACCCCTCCTGGAGTGCTGCAGAGGAACAATGGGTGGACTGTGGACAGCCTGTGCTGTCTGGGGTGGGAACCGCTCACCCCCACTGGTGCTGGGCTCAGCCTCGCATAGGTCACTGCCCCACTGAGTCAGAGTGAATCGCACAAGTTTAAAAACAGGTGCTTGGTTGTGCTTCGGAGCCATGGGTAATAGAAGCACACTCTCTGCCCACTAAAAGTGACGACAAAAATTGTTCCAGGTCTCTCTAACCACCTGGCTAGCAAGTGTAATGTAAAGCAAAGGTAGACTGCATGGCTCTCTGTAAAGAAGCATTTTCCAATCCAGAATCTGGTTTCTTCATCTAAATACATTTTTTAAAGTGCTGTTTGTTTGCTTTTGTAATTTCTAAAACAGCTTTCAAGTGCATAGCCATTCTGCATGGGCTGTAAGACATATGAAAATATCATTTAATTGGGAAGGATGTCATGTTTTTATCCCTATGTTAAGTTACCTTTTGAATTTTATAAGGTTTTATTCACTTCAAGATACATGCAATGTGTAAAAAAATTCCTAATTTAGAGCTAAGTCCTGAGAAGCAGTAAAGGAGCTCGGTGGCTAAATTAAATAAATAGATAAATAATGCTAGCAATGAATCATGATAGTTGTACTCATAAAATAACTCAGACATATTTCCAGAAGACACACAATGCATTTACCTAAACAGAGTACACATATCCTCGTGGTGTGTATGCAAAAGAGTGTCTCACCTTTAAGTATCGCTGCATATATATGCACAGGAAGGAGATGCAGAACGATTCAAGTCTGACACTGCATAAATAGGGTTGTATTTTGTCTCTGTGTGTCCTGCTCCTTCTTTTGTCAGAAGATCAATTACCACTGGAACACTGCTGCAGAATGGAATTCCCTGGCTTGCCACTTTCTGCAAGCTTGCCTTTTTTAATCGAAAAAACAAACCAACAAACAAACTTGATATTATGCTATGAAGGTCTGGCTGTGTTACACACTTCCCATGGGGCAGGTCACTTAGTGGAAAAACAACAGCAACACTTCGAAAACTATGCGAGGGGTTTCTGAACTCTTGTACCTCCTCTACCCCTACTTCTCCCATGGGGTCTGGGCTGCGTTTTCAAAGAAATATTTGTCTCGTGCTACGCTTCTCAATAATTGTCAATTCACTGGTATCCAGGGCTCATGACTTGGGATCTGAGGTGCAGGAGCTGATGAGATAGCACTAAATTTATTCAAGCAAGAAGGGAGTGAGTTGTGCAAGAGCTTTTCTTGCAAAGCGGCTAAAGGCAACGCAGCATGGAGCTTTTCAAAGCAATGGTATAATATAGTTTTGACATCATAATTATTCCATATCTAACCAATAAGAAACACATGCTGCTGTGTACCTGGTTTACCAGAGGAGCTAAATGGTGTTTTACCTGGCCTGAATGCGGAAGGAGGAGAAACTGCCTTTTGAGGAAGCACAACCGGAGAGATATGGCTGAGTGGAAGGCCTCAGGTGTGGAAATGGTCACTGGAATTTGGTGGCAGGAGGAGGTGTCCTATACCTATGATTGCAGCACTGAACCCCTTATACGGAGTTCCACACTGAATTTTTGAACCAGCTGGCCACAGGACCAGAGCTCTTGAAAATAACTAAGCCCTACAAGATCTGTCAAAATTGGTGAGCAGATAGATCAGAGCAACTCAGTGCCCTGGCTGATGCCAAGCCTGCCGTCTGTGCTCATACCTTATTATGGACTCCAGAAAATCTGCTTTGGAGAAAGCCTTTCTGAATGCTTCATCTGTAGAAACAGCGTCAGGCAGCAAGCACAACCAGCGTTAAGATACACATCCAGAGGAAACCAGGCTCCAGAGCTCGTGGACATTGTAACAGCCTTGCTGCATCATGTAAGTTACAGGTGATCATCCACATGGAACTGAAAGCTAATTTGATGTTTTGTTTACGAGGTAAACATTTGACTGGCCTCGCCATACCTTCACCGGAATTACTAATAATTTACCGTGGTGTGTCATTTAAAGCAAATTGCAGTGTTAATTATGATAATAAGCCCATGCAGGCCAGATCCAGGAGGACCCTGCGGAGAAGATGCTGGAACACGCTCAGCTCGCAGAAGTGCTGACGTTACTGCTCAAGCCTCGGCTGGTTAAGGACATTTTGCAAGAACTGGTTTCCCACCTCCCAAACCTGCATTTCTCCCCCTTAGGCCCACATCCTGCATGGCTGCCTCTGCAGAGCCCTCAGCTGCAGACGTATCTGTGCAGCTTCCCCTCGCAGGAACGAGCTGCTCCAGGCTTTCTGGGGGTCTGTCTATAAGGTTTGGTTACCCTCTTTAGGTTTCTTCAGTGCCTCTTTGACAGGGGCTGAAGTAAAAGCAGGGTAGCAAATATGTTACCGGCTGTTGGTCTCTGAGATGCCCAAGGTGCAGTGCCTGCAGGGGTGTTTCAGCCCCGGGGATCCCAAGGTGGCCAAGCCACCCAGCCCATCCGCTCTCCTGCCCCAGCAGAAGGGGCTTCCTCCCTGCCCCAGCCTCACAGAGCTCCCCGTCACTCAGCTGATTTATCTACACTGAGCCAATCACTTATCTGCTGAGAGCATAATGTGGACAGGTTCCCCACGACTGTCTGAAGCTACAGGGAAAATCAGAAGACTAGGGGAAAACTTCAGATGCTGCAGTTCTTTCCACAAGCTGGTGATAAAATTTCTTTTTCTGGTAAGTGCAGAAGCAAGCAGCCACCTGATTCAGCTTTCGCAGTAATATTCTAATCTGCCACGGGCATATTGTTTACTGAAACGAAAACTGAATATAGCCCACAATTGAGGTTACCAAATACACTTATATAAAGCCTTTCAGAGCAACAGCACATCAGCTGGTAGAGGCTGCTAGAAGAAACTAAGGTTTCTTTGTTTCTTAGCAGCAGATGATTTCCTCTCCTAGGGCAATTATGTAGCCTAATTGCCTGTAATAATCATCCCTGCTAAAAGTGTGCTAATGCCAGCCCTTCTCATTTTTGCAGAGTGTCTCCTTACCAACTTTCTGCTTCCAAGTACCAGAGACGGGCTCCACATGTTTAGAAAACACAAGTAATGTTGAAGAACATGGGATTTTATTATCTGAAGCCCTTCATTGATGCTGTTATTGGTGCCTAAGCTGTTATTAAAAAAAAAATCCTTAAAAAAGGAGAAAAAAAGATAATATTATTTCTGAAATGTCACCTGTTCCTAAAAGATTCATTGTCCTTCCAGTTACTTACAGTTGTTTGGGGTGTACTTTTATTTTTTAACAGTTCTTTGTATTTATTCTTTTTCTAAGGTACCAGTTAGATGTACCAATGCTAGACTCTGCTGTGCTGCATTACAGCAATTTTTAAAAGTAAATTGGAAAAAGCACAAAAAAGTATACTGTACATTGACAGGATGGATTAGGTAATATAACACATCTTTGTCACTACTGACTTTTGTGGTTTCATTTAGATGTTTTCATTGCTTTCTTCCTAGCAGATAATGTTGTAACAATACACTATCATTCAAAAATATGTTTTACGGTATTCACATATGTGAACAGTGAGCAATGTAGCTTGATTTTTGGACAAAGTTCAGTAAAATACATAACGATACAGGTTCAGAACAAAGGTCCATCCAGCCTAATATCTTTTTTCTGCCAGTAGCCAAGAGCAGATGTCTAGAGAAGAGTACCAGAAAAGGGCAAAACATAGGGATCCTTCCTCTATCTGATACTCTTAAGAAACTTGCAGGCCTGGGACATTCTGTGCCTAGCACTGTGGCTCCAATATATATTTTCAACACACCCTGCTTAGAGGCCAAATGCTTAAAATTCAGGTACTGGCAGTATGTATATGGCAAGTGCACAGGCAGGTCAAAAGCATCACAAAAAGGTCCCTGAAGCAGGACTGTACTACCAGAAATACAGAAAAAGAGAGTTCCCAGAAGTTTAGAGATGAAGAGTATAAAGATGTCCGAGAAGGGGGTTGTTCAGCTCCCTGCAGTCTGCTTCCATAGATCTTCATTAGAAAAGTGGAAGGGGAAGCTACATACTCTGTTTGCTTTTAAAGGCAAAGATATCGCTGCAAGGGTCCAATGATCACGCCTATGAGCATGCCTTTTCCATGAGGGGAGTGCAAGCCTTCACTGTTAATTCTGTCTGGAAGGAAGGCCTTTTTTTCTGATTAAGTCATATTTTAGAACTCAGGGAGGGCTATACTGCTTACTAAGGAAAAATGATTGCAGTTCAATGTATGCATTTGATAGTTGTACTTTGATAATTATTTAATACCTGTTATTGCCACTGAAGTCAAAAAAGGCAAATCTAACAAGCCTCATTACTGCCAAAGATGAGTAATAAGATTTGGTGGTATCTGATTAATGCAGGAACACTTTGTTGCAACCTAAAATACAGGAAAAGAGACAAATTAACTTTATTTGGAGGAACATCTTCCATGAAAGTAGAAACTATAACCAGCAACTCTTCATAGACACTGGAAGTGAAGTTCTACATGTGGGTCAGAAAGAGGTTATTTATAGAATCATAGAATCATTTAGGTTGGAAAAGACCCTTAGAATCATAGAATCATAGAATCATTGGGTTGGAAAAGACCTCTAAGATCATCAAGTCCAACCATCAACTAACACCACCATGACTCCTAAACTAGACCCTGGAGTGCCACGTCTACACCTTTTTTGAACGCCTCCAGGGTAGACGACTCCACCACCTCTCTGGGCAGCCTGTTCCAATGCCTAACCACTCTTTCAGTAAAGAAATTCTTCCTAATGTCCAATCTAAACCTCCCCTGACGCAACTTGAAGCCATTTCCTCTCGTCCTATCGCTAGTTTCGTGGGAGAAGAGTCCAGCACC
>WAAD01011321.1:147955-205191 GCA_013389945.1 Fregata magnificens
TCATCTGCAAACTTGCTGAGGGTGCACTCAATCCCCTCATCCAGATCATTGATGAAAACGTTGAACAAAACCGGCCCCAGAACCGAGCCCTGGGGAACACCGCTCGTGACTGGCCGCCAACTAGATTTCACTCCATTCACCACCACTCTCTGGGCTCGGCCATCCAGCCAGTTTTTGACCCAGCAAAGTGTATGCCCATCCAAGCCGTGAGCTGCCAACTTCTCCATGAGAATGCCGTGGGAGACCATGTCAAAGGCCTTACTAAAGTCCAGGTAGACAATATCCACAGCCTTGCCCTCATCTACTAGGCGGGTCACCCGGTCATAGAAGGAGATCAGGTTGGTCAGGCAGGACCTGCCTTTCATGAAGCCATGCTGGCTGGGCCTGATCCCCTGGTTGTCCCGCACCTGCCCGGTGAGCTCACTCAAGATGAGCCGCTCCATGATCTTCCCCGGCACCGAGGTCAGGCTGACTGGCCTGTAGTTCCTGGGATCCTCCTTCCGGCCCTTCTTGTAGATGGGCGTCACATTGAGCCCACCTGTTAGCCTAACACCACCAACTCCACCACTAAACCTTGTGGTATGATTGGGCAGGAAGAGCTCTCTGTGAAAAGCTGTATACCATGACCAGGATGTGGGCGTGTTCAGAGAAGAGGTATAAATTCCTTGCAATTTGAAAATTGAATGAAAATAAGAGATGTTGGTTCTTGAGGGGGCAAAATTTCCTTCCCTTCCTGTGAAAGTGCTCCCCCGTGCTTTCCCTTATGTCCAACACAGTGATATGCCAGTCCAGGTGCTTTCCAGTGTCATCCAATTTCATCGTCTGGAGGCTCGTTCTAACTTATACTGGCTGAAGAGCCCCAGGGATGCAGGCTTTACACTATCTAAAAGTCACTTTGGCAAGGTGGCCAACCAGGCTGGCTCTCAGCCTACTTTGCCTAGTAAGCTGTCTCAATATGGTTGTACCCAGGCAAGCATTAGGACCTCTGACAGTGATAGGATGGAGGTCAGGGGAGACTTTAAAGGCAAAGGCTGCAACTTGTTTCCTGAATTCTGAACTGAACCTGTGAACCTGAGCACCGACGCAGGAAGGCAGCCAGTGTCTGAAACCAAAATTAAGGGTTACCTGCAGCAAAGTGCCATCTCTGTTAGTTCCCAAGAAATGCTTTCATCTTTAGGTGTTTGGCTAAGGCAGTATCATTTTATACAGCCCGGGTGTTGGTAAGTAAGCAGGGAGCCCTGAGTATGCAGGAGTCCCAAGCTGAGGAGCGAACAGCCGGCAAAATTACGTCAAATAAAGCTGAGTAAACCTGAAGTGTTTTTTCCTCCCACCCAAACCATACAACAGAGGCGAGGTTATTTTGGACCCTATCACTTTACATGTACATGAACACTAGTCATATTTGTCATCGCTATGTGGCTTGAAGAGAGACGTGGATAAAACTGCACAAGAGTTAACTCTAAGTTGGCCCTTCTGTGAGTCTTTTGCTGTCGCAAATTCTCCCAAACAGGAACAGTCTTCCCCTTCCTCCAGGGAGATTTCATTGCTTGACCATTATTTTTCAGGCATAAGCAGAACAGGTCTGGGCATTGAAACCACTGACTTCTGCATCCCCCTGAGAGGAGCAGAAAATCTAGCACAGATTAGAAGAACCTTCCTTCTGCATATGGTGCTGCTCATTATCAGGAACATGCAATGACACTGGAGAAATATTAAATTTTGCAGAAGCTGAAGGAATCATGGGGCCTCTGTTTATGGATGTATTTATATAGCAGGATATTGTTACAGAGTGAAAACTCAGAAAGAAAGAGCAGCCACTGAAAGCAGTTTTGCAAACTGCCACCCTTATGTAATTCACAGAGAGTGTGCTGCTGCTGCAAAAAGAGTGATGCTGTGCTTAACTTTAATAGGCAGCTGTAAAACATGGGGCCAAACTACCTTGGTGGTAGCTCTGCCCAATTCAATGGGATGAGATGGGAGCTAAATTTGGCATCTTGCGACTCTCTCCCTTGGGAGGCTGCATGGATGCTTCGGAGTCCTGAGAGATTTATCCCATCCTTGACTTCCCCTGCTATTTGTATGATAATGAGAACTGCCACCTCCAGACTGCTTTATAAGCATCATGCCAGTGCAGTCCATGTCACTGAAGCATCTGAAACACCTGGTACTTATGCTTAGCTGGATACCCTTTTGCAAGGTGTGGGCATGGTGTAGCCAAGATATGTCCCTGTTTATTGGGTAGGATAAAAAATCTCACAGTATGTCACCTTATGGTTTAGTTGTCTTCAGCTTTACTTAGCTTATACTCCTCCTGGAAACTGTTTCTGTGTTTACTTTTGCTATGTACTTTTAATTAGAGACAACACCTAGGTCTTAATGTTGAAATATGAGATTCCCTTACGGAAGCATTGTGTGCAGCTCACTTCAAAAAACAAAGCAGAAAACGAAAACCCACCTTCACTGGCACCTGCTCATTTTTCTACACAATGTGTGAAAAAGGAAATAGGGAAGTGGTTTCCTGATTCTACAGCTGGACCCGTACACACCTTTTTGTAGGAAAAGGAATACCACTCTTCCAAGACGGACGGTCTGTCCTTTCCACCTTAATGAGGATTGCACTGTGCGCTCTTACTGTTCTTTGAGCATGCGTGGGGGACTGAAACTCAGCGTGGCACCAGTGCTGGGTACTCTGCATTCCTGCACAGTTACCTCAGCCGCTGTCCTCTCTCTCTCCCCTCAGCAAGGATGATTAGCCAACAAGTGTATCTATCTTGTAAGCATGTGGGTTGTCGCTCCAACTATGCACATTCACCCACACACACAGTCATGCAGGCTGAAAAAGACAAAGGCATGTTTTGCTGGCATGGCAGTAATGCAGCCAAAATTAAAAATGAAACAGGGAAGAGACATAAAACAGAAATGTAACCATTGTGTATGCGATTGCAGTTCACAGTTTTCTTCAAAGAGCTTGCGAGCTCTTTAGTAGATGTGACACCTGCAAGATAAAACAATCACTGAGTTTAGGAAGCTATTTATCTGTAAACTTAGGGACTGTTCACTCTTCACAAAAGAAAAGTCTCGTGCAGACCTATCCCACGTGCTGCATGCAGCGTGAGGTCTGAGGACGAGCGCAGGCTGCGATGGATGCCAAGGGCAGCCAGCGGAGCCCGACACCCAGGGTGAGCCATTCGGCTGTGAGGTGATGCTTCTTTGTTTAGATCTGTTTAAATTAGGGCATGCTGGAAAGGCTCACAGAGTTGATTATTATTATTTGTCCCCTGCCCAGAATCTGGCCCTTGTGTTACTTATTAGCTGTGTACAGAGGGATATTTTACCGACACAGAAAGGACTTTGTTCTCCAAAGGTTTTACAGGACCTGGCAAGGGAGTAACGTCCTGGCAAGTCTTAGTAAAATGTAGATAATTTGAATTCCACCATTGTGTTTTCCTAAGGATATATCTGTATTATTTTCCTAGGAAAGACTGGATATGATATCTTTCTGTAGTGCCTTGGCAGAGAACTGTAGTGAATGGCACTTGTATCTGGCTTGCCCAAAGAGTGTGGATGCCGTGAAGAGAGCTTTTGCGCCCAGGTTGACTTTGGCTTTCTGAGCATTCCCGACAAATGCCTGGGTCACCACAACCTTTTCTGCAGAAATGGAGTTCTGTGGTCCAAAACCACTGGCCGTATTCTCTTTAGTCTAAGCTGAAGCCAAAGGCAAGGTGACCTTTCTTACAAAACTGGCTGCTTAGTGGATGCTGCCTGCAGGTCAAGGTCTGGAACTCATTTTAATTTTTTCATCTCTGGGTTTGAAGCCTTGCATCAGCTAAACTGAAGACAGGATTTCAGAGCAAAAGCATGCTTGCAGAGCCTGATACCCCTCAGTAACTACACTCCATGAAAAAGAATTAAAACTTTTGACTTTAAGAAGAGAGTGGTGGGTCTGCAGTTATTTTAAAGATGGGCCTGATTCAATATTTCATCTTAAGGAAGAAGAAATGAGGAAAATAATTTCTTCATGTTCTGTCTTTTGACATGTTGAGGTGCATGACATATTAAGGTTTTAAACTAGTTTGTGGGGGAAAAAAAGGTATTGGGTGTAGTTAGAAATTCATTTTTTTAATGGGTTCACTTCACCTGAGAAAGAAAGCCAAATTTAGATCCAGAACACCTGTCCCTAACATTGCAGGCCTACAGTATCTATAATATTTCTCTAAATTTTCATTGTAAAAATAAATTGAAATCATGAGGGCACAGCTAAAGAGAAACTAATTGCTAAAAAATGAGAGATGATGAAAGTAACTGTGCAACACTGAAAGAAGTCAGCCAACAGAAAACCACTTCTGCTCTCGGGATGCTGTGCCTCAAAGGAAAGAAGATCGGTGAACAATTAATTTGCATTTTACTAGGGAGAAGTTTTAATGGAAGATTTTAATTCTGTGTGTAGCGAAAATCCTCAGAGAGTATGAAGTCAATTTATAAAACTGACAACAAATACTTTCTAGGAATTGTTTACTAGTAAAAAATGCATAAATAATAAAACCACTAACAACAAAAGTTGACAGCGTTGTGAACTTACCAGAAATGGGTCCAAAAATGTTCACTTGGGAACCCCCCCGCCATGTTTAGGAAAAGACTCCATAAAGCATTTCCTGTGAGAAAAGTAACTTTATACGCAAAAATTCCCCTCTCCTTTGCCTTCGAAGAAGGGGCTGGTCTACAGTTACTATGTCTTGAAGTGACATATGACGCCAACGGGATAAGTGTAGCTGGTTTGATTTCCATCATCCAAGGATTTGGCCATTTGTCCCAGTCTTGGCAATGCATGGGATGCTGGGATGAAAGCCCCCTGACTGAGTCTGAGGACGGACTGTTGAGGAGTGCTCTTTACTTAGGAGGGCAGTGCTGCCACTCAGGGTCCCCTCAGCAAATTGGAGATAACTGATGGCAATAAACGTAATATCTGTCATTTAGGACGGAATAACTCCACGCAACAATATGGCTGGGGGCTGCCCGGCCAAAGCAGCATCTGTGCAGAAAAGGTGACGAGGGTCCTGGTGGCTGGCACATTGAGTGTGCCAGCCAGCAAGTAAAATGCCCCCTGGTCTGCATCGAGGCATGTGATTTTCTTCTCTCTCCTCAGCACTGGTGAGGCTGCAGCTGGAGTCCTGCATCCGGCACACGAAAGATACCGATAAGTTGGAGCGAGTCCAGGCATCGAGGGGGCTGGAGCGCTTGATCTATTGCTGTCGTCAACTCCCTAACGGATGGCTGTAGTAAAGATGGGAGCCAAGCTCAGCTGGGCCTTGCACAGCAAGAGGATGAGAGGCAAACTGCCGCAAATTTCAGCAAGGAAAATTGGAACAAGATATAAAGAAAAACGGTTTTTCCCTGTGGGGGTTGAACACTGGGGCAGGCTGGGCGTCCCCATCCCTGGAGGTACTCAAAGCTTGACAGAAAACGGTCCTGGTCTCACTTTGGAGTTAGCCCTGTTTGGAGCAGGAGGGTGGACTGGATGGCTTCCGGCCATCTTTTCCAACCTGAATCATCCCATGATTCCTTCCTATTCTGCAGGTGCTCTCAGGCTGTGCTTATTTCTGGGCCTTGATCTTCAAGGGAGACTAAGCTGCCTGATCGCCACTTAGAACGGATGGAGGAGGAAAGCATCATTAGATCACATCCTCCTTTACTGATCCCCTGGAGCTGCCACGAGTTAATTCACCCTTTCACATCTTAGTTCCCAGCTGGCTTGTAAGGAGAATTTAAGGCCAGAGAAACACAAATCAGCCCTCAGTGTTCCTAAGTACGTTAAGGTGAGCCTGCTGATAGAAGTGGTGGGCCAAGCATTTGAAAAATTATTTCAGGCACATACCTGTGAAGGATATGCTTTTTGTGGCATACGCCACTCTCACCTGCTGGGTGAGTGGAGAGTGTTGCTGGTGAGGAGCCTGCAGTGCCTGGTCTGCAGATGTGCAGAGAGCACTCCACCCCGCTCCTGCCTCCCGCTGCAGCCAGTGCGTGGGACTGCATGTGCGAAAGCCATTAAAAGCCGTTTGTGCCCTCAGCGTTCCCGCCTGATTAAAGACATCTTGGCCTCACATGAAACCCATATTCACTCGGCACTGCTTTGGTCAGGATTTTCTCCTCCCTGCCTTGCCATTGTCCCCGATGCCGGCTCCTGCTAATGCTTGGCCGGCTCCGGGACCCACTTTACTTGGCAGAGCCACTGCAAATGCAGACACAGAGCTTTGGCAATGCCCCGACTCCACCTTTCTTTATCTTCCCCGTCTTGCACAATGCAGAAAGGCATGCCTTACTCCTAAATGCTTCTAAATTTTCACAGATGCTGTCAGCCGGGACAGTGCAGTGATGTTCATGTTACATGCTATAGACTGGTGTCCCCAGGATGTGCTCAAAAAGCAGCTCCATATATTGCCTTCTGTGGGAAAACACACATTGCCTTCTTGAACCCTACATGCTGTCCCTTACAGCAGTTTTTCTTTGGCTCATTACAACACTAGACTCAATTGTACTGATCTGCACTTATTTATAGATAATTGGTGACAAATGAGCTCAGATTATCCACTTTTTCAGCAGCAAGACATACCCAGCTGTGACAGAACTGGCCAAATCACAAAAAGTGATTTGTAAATATTTTTGTGAATGAACTCACAAACGTATTATTTGTCCATAAGTATTTTGACATAGTTCACAAAAGTATCTGTAGCTCTCAAATGTCAGCCAGACGGATACGTGTCTTGTAGTGCTTTCCCTGGGTCCGTGATTCCTTGGTCAGGTGTTGCGTTCTTCTCTATGGCTGTGTTCCTCTTCTTTAAAAGTTACCAATCATGTCACCACGGAACAAAGACAGCTCACGCGTTTGAGGTGACTATTTGCTATAGTAAATAGTTGATGTAAATAATCCGTGAGCCAATGAAAGGCTAAGGCTTAGTCACATGAACCCTTTACCAAATACTTCTGAATTACTAAGATGTTGCAAGAAGGTAAGTCCAATTCATGAATAGGGCAAACTGCTAAACTTACAACACGCTTCACTGCCAGTAAAATGCAATCTGCCCACCTTGGTGAAGAACGTATCTGTAGGGGAGAACAAAACCACAGCAAAATCATGGATTTAATGTTTTTCCTCTGTGATGGGTTACTGCATTTTGCTGACTGCTGCTGCATATCTATGGATCCATCTGCTGCTTGGTTTATAGTAAGCTATAGGAGTTCAGGCTGTATCCTCATATGATCCCTCACTCCCAGATTACCAAATATGCCCCCATTTCCTTGTTTTCAAAAAGTCTTTCAGGTTTCTAGAGTAGCATGTCATGCTGGAAACCCTGCAGCTTTGATTTCCAGTTCTCCAGCACTGTTTAGAGTCTTTTTTCTCTCCCTGCTCATAATCCTAAGAGCGAGAATGGCACATACAGAAGTATGACATGACAGCGCTTGCATGCTGACAGGTGCACGAGAAAATCCTTGCTGGCAGGAGTGTCAGAAAACAGATTTCTTTGCAGTTCTGGCCTATGCTCTCTGCATCCTACTTTATACAGCTTGACCCTATGCAGGAATATGAGCAGTATTGTAATGTTGAGGCTGTGAGGCTTATAAGAAGATAAAGGATTGTGTCTTAAAAGTGAGATTTCCTCTCTTCAGGTGGCCAGTAGAAGTCTATTTGCAATTTGCATTCTGCTTAAACTATTTTAAAAAATTGTTTAATTGTCATTAAAGTGGTGCACAGACATAAACCTGATCATCTGCAAGTTGTAAGCATGCTGAAGCGGGGGCCAAAGGAAGGATTTCTGGTGTGACATTGAACTGGCTTTTCTGTCTCGCTGTTGTGTCAGCGCTGACCCATCTTTGGGTCAGAGGTGAAAAAGTGTGGGATGTGGAAAGCGATACTCCGGAGGAGGCTCCCTCCTTTTTCCTGCTTCCTGCTGGGATTTTCTGTGGGACAAGTAGGAGCACGTTTCCACATGCAGGCTGACTTCTCCGAGCGCGCAGGCTGCTGGAGAGTGCAGACCTGCTCTATCACCCCAGGGGAGCTTCCCCTGAGCCAGCCCTGCCGAGGCCCCCTCTCCATGCAGCAGCAGCAGTGGCAGCCGTCACGCTGCACAGCCTCTTGCGCAGGCAGGCATGCACCTCAGTGGCAGACACCACAGTGAGAGCAGAGCAGTTTCTTTATTTTCAGGAATAAAAGGGCTGGATCCAGGCAGTCACATGAACAGAACAATGTGTAAACAAGGTCTGCAATTATTTAGCTGACTCCCATCCCCAAAGCTGAGCATAAATACGTATTAGAGCAAAGCCAGACTGGTAGCTTGGTTATTTTTTCCGTCCCTCAGCCAGGGAGTCGGTGGCGGCTCCGTTTGGACCAGCATTCCCGCAATCAGTCATCGGGCTGGCGTCTTGTTCCAAGTGGTAAGCTGAAGCAAGCTTTATGGAGAGCTGCCAGTTTCTCCTCCTTGATGTTGTTATTTCAGCCCTGTCTGCTTTTCCTGAGGAACTTTACCTTCAAATGGGTGTCTGAGACGCGATGGCCAAATGTCTCAACAGTAAAGCACATATACAGGTTCACACTCATTGGTGTCCAGAGGGCGTCTGAGCCAGAGATGCATAGTGAATATTTTCCAACAATTTTCTGCTTGTATTAGAAGTGTCAGGACACAAACTTTCCTCCTCTCCTTGTCAAATTTGCTTTCATGAAGGTAACTGTATCTCCTATCAGTTTTATCTTGCTTTGTGATTTCCTTGGCCTTGGTTGTAAACACCACCTCCCATAGCTTGTATTTCAAAAACTTACATTTCAAAAAGCAACCACCAGAACCCACAGTGTAACCTGATATTTCCAGGAGAGATACACGCGGTGTCTAGATTTCACTGAGATCATATTACTTTGCAGACAGAAATTAAAATGTTTTTTTTTTAAAAAAAAGTCCCAAATCCTCCCCCCCACTTTGAAATGTATTCAGGGGGATGTGTCACGGTGTGTGCACTGCAGCCAGACTCGTGGCTGTGAAACATAGCTCAATAGGACATTGGTGCAAACAGTTTTTGGACACAGCCTGCAGCAGCTGGCAGTGCTGGGGATGGGCGGTGGGCTGGCCTAGGGACTCCGGCATGCAGGTGTGCCTGCTGGCCCAAAGGCTGTGGGTGGCATGGAGCCAAGCTGGGGTCAGCCACGTTGGGCCAATGTCAGACCCAGCGAGAGGGCTGGGTGCCCTACACCATCAGCCCTCCCACTGAGTCCTGCCCAGGATCCCTGGCTGGTGCCAGCAACCCCAGGACTCTCAGGCTTGGCCAGCCTGGCGTTGCACACTCCTTTAAGAGCTCCAAGTCTAGTTGCTTCTAAGAATATCTTTACAGCAGGTTTTGGAAAGTGGCTATAAAGCGTTTGCGTCAAGTGAGGACACAAAACAAGGTGAGCAAGGGCCCAATGCGATGGGAATAGAGCCCTATTTGCAGAAGGTCCCAGCTTCCTGTGCAGCAGCTGGGGTGGGGCAGCCCCCACATGTCCCCTGCTCCATCCCTGAGCCACTACTGGGCCAGCCTGAGGCTGTCAGGGCACCGCAGTTGCGTGCAAGGGGGTGCCAGACAAGCTTCAGAGCCATTTGTGTATTTCTCTTTTCCTCCTCCAGCTCCTCATGCTGCCCTGGTCCTCCCGGTAGCTTAGAGAGCCTCTCGGCATCCCACATGAATGCTCAGCACTGCCTTTCCCAAGCACATGCAAGGGCAGGGCTTCTGCTTTGTGCAAAGGATGGCATGGTGCTACTAAAGTAGCTTGAGGATGAGGCCAACTGGATGTCCACTAAGGACTTCACTAACAGGCACCCTATTTCTTCTCTTTACAGTCTGTTTGCTCTATTGTAAGTGTGCCTTCTGCTAAATTCAGGGTCTTATACATATCCCAAGCGTTAATTAGTACCTTTACTTGTAACCCACAGAGCATGACACATCTAACCTCTTTACAGCTCTTTATAACTCCAACAGAGGGGCTGGGGCACACTGCTGGAAGAGGGGGTGAAGGCTGTCCTTTCTATCCACCAGCCTGGCTGCTGCACGCTCATGCCAGGGGCAGCAAAGCAGCTGCTCTCCTGGCTGCCCGCATGGAAGACACAGCCCTATCGTCCCTGTGCTGCTGGCACAGCAGCGGTTGCAGGTGACACAGACGAAAGCCCCAGGAAGGCCCTTGCCTCGAGGAGGTCCAGCGAGGTGCTGGGGGGAGCCTCGTGGCACGTGACGGCTGTCCATGGGTTTTAGCCCTCA
This sequence comes from Fregata magnificens, assembly GCA_013389945.1. NCBI lineage: Eukaryota > Metazoa > Chordata > Aves > Suliformes > Fregatidae > Fregata > Fregata magnificens. Next base: position 158,228 of record WAAD01011321.1, read on the forward strand.
GTGTCAATGGAAACTTGCCCACCAGCTAGTTTCGGAGCCTGTGCACCCCTCTAGATTCACTTGTGTTGGCTTACTGGGGATATACTGTCTGGGCAAGTGCCTTCAAGCATAATCCCCATTAAAGTCAAGTTGGAAAAGCTCCCAGTGACTCTAGCAGGCATTGAGTCATACCTACAGTCACCTCCTCTTCCAGGCATCCTGTCTGTGCCAAAAGCCTGCTGAAGGGAGCGCGGACTGGTAGCTGTCAGCATCCGTTTGAGTGGCCCACAAAGCCAAGTCCCAGGGACAGGAGCCTGGCCTACCACTGGAGCTAGGAGCAGGTTAATTGCCCAGGCTTCCTCTCCTGCATTTTGTCCATGGGTGTAGCAGGGAGTGGAAACAACTCCAGCAGTGTGCCGATTGCTCCCTACAGGTTGGCTGGTTTGCAGAAGGTCAGCTCGGCCCAGAGGAGGTGAAGGTGATCTTTAGAAGTCAGGTTTAGATAAAAGTAAAGGCACAAGCCGGGGGGGGGCGGGGGTAAGGGAGACAATGGGTCTGATTTTCATTATAGTATGAAGAATGAGCACAATGAGTGAGACACTTCGTAAGTCAATATGGTACATACACGGCTGCTCAGACTTCTATTTTGCAGAAGCTTAACTGTTAGCTTCCTGGACTTGAGGCTTTGTGCTGGTGGGAACAGCAAGCATCCCAAATCCACATATTCCACAGGAACATAAACAATAAATGAATCACATACTTTATGGGAACATAATGACATCTAAGTAGATATTCAGTAAACTTTCTTAAAGCAGTTATTTTTTCACTTATTTTCTGTCTACTGAAGACCGATAGTTTTCTAGTAGAAGGTGTGTCTGAATATTTGATTTTTCGGTTTGGTTATCAGACTGCCAGGGAAATTCAAGACTGACCCAAAGTGAAATGGCATTTTACTTCTCTTGCAGTAATGAAAACCCAAAAAATGTCTCTTCTAGGTCAAACAAAACCCAAATGCTGACCCAAAACATATGTATCATCCCCATTTGGGGAATTTCTAATGACAGCACATAAATGAACATCTAGAAATTATTCACAAAAGCAGCATGGACTTGCATCTCCCACGTCCCCAGTGAATACTCTATATATTGTATTATGGGCTGTTCTTCAGGAAGCTGCCTCAGTCTCTTCTGTCAAACCCCAGTTCGTCTTGCATGCAGCTCTTACATGCATGCTCTGTTTGCTACACATTCAAAGCATTAGTCGTTAAGGTACACAGTGTTTCAGGATCACAACATAGCGCTGGTTAGAAATCAGCAGTCTCCACACACTGTGTACTTTTGGTTATCCAGTTGATCCAATGATTATTAAAAGGATTTAGAAAGACACTGTAGTGAAAGACTGACATTATTACAGCCATTTGCTGGCAGAAAATGCAGGTCAACAGGCTGGCCTGCAAAGCTGAGAAATGTGTTAAGATACCCAAACTTTCATTAAGTGAGCTCAATCAGCACAGCAAAAAGTCCATCAGTGGCTACATGCAGTTAACCTACACAGCACTTTATCCCTCCCTGGCATGCAGCAAAGGCATATTTTTTGTTCAGCTCTTCAGCTCTGGCAGTATGAGGAGTGCCACTGGTTTCACCATGTCTTCACGCACAGGAAAGTATTTGCAGGATTAGGACTTTAAACCCCAATCTTAGTAGAGTACATGCCTACACCTGGCATGTTCACAAACCCCACTGGTTCCCCTTGCTCAAAGTGAGGGAGGTTAAATGCATGCTCACTTATTTGAAAGGTGAAAGCCTTTCTTTGTAAACCGCTCGAGGTGAGAGGTGTGTCATACTCTGTATTTCATAAAAAGTGGTACTTGCTATGCTCAGCTCTTTTGGAGTACAAGCAGTGTTGTCTGGTTTTGATTGGGATAACACTGCCACTACTTTCTACCAAGAGAGCTGGCATAACTTACGATTTGGTTTCCACTGTAAATGGTTATCTTTACAAACTCTGAATGCATGTTTTGCTAATATGGACCTCAAAAATTCACAGAGTCTGAAAATGTCCCTTTCAGCCAAGTAGTCTGCTGGCATGGTCTTAAGAAACAAGGTGCAAAGAAGAGGAAATTCACTCCCTTGCTCGAGTGGGTGGTGTGGGTACTGCTGGGAGTCATCACCCAGCTTCTGCCACAAACTGGTGTTACCAGCTTCACTCTTCTGATATCAGCATCCCCATTCAGGTTTTCTGGTCTCTTTGGTGCCAAAACAAGAGCTGGATCGTTAAAGATTTTGCACTCTGGCCTTGCTGCAAGGTCTGTTTGGCTTATTGTGTGCCACCAGAGCTTGAGACCCTCCACCTGGCTTGATATACCCAGTGAGGGTGCCTTATCTCAGCTACTCTGGCCTCCTTCTTTAGCTGCTGGCACAAGAGAAACACGCTTCCACAGTGCAATCCAGCTCTTAGTTGAATACCTGTCACAAGTTGCCTAGCTTTTTCTGTTCAATTTAGAGGTAGATGACTATGTTGGGGCAGTCATCTATGGGGTAAGAGTGGACCGTCACTTCATTTTAGCCATTGGCTAAGATATTCTAATTTTTTTGCTTTACCTAGCTCCAGGCAAAACAAGCTCTTTGCAGGTCTTCCAGATAATGCACGATAACATTCATTCATTTCCTCGTATCTGGCTTTGTTCGAAACTAACAGATCCTTCTTTCCTCTCACATCTCAATTACCAGCATCAGGCAATGCCTTAAATTAGTGTACAGCCTTTATCTAACATATATGGAAGTTTGGCTGATTTAATCTGAGATACTCACAGAGCAGCACACATCCCATTTAATAAAGTTCACTACTATACAAGGGTATTTCCCAAAATATATTTTATCGAGAGGGATACCCAAATACATGGAGCTACTGGTCCGCTATAAGCGCACTTTTCTGAACCAACGTAAATGTAGGCCAGCGGTAGCTGTAATTTTGTTCTGTAGTGACGATGCTTGTAAAAGCCTGAAGTGAAGAGGTTTCAGCTGCACATGTCTGACAATCGTCTGATTATTCAGCGTGGGTAAAATTTATTAGCTTTATTTCCCTTCCTTCCTCCTGACACTATACTTGTTGCTTTTGTGATTTTATATTCTGAAGTGAAGGGTGGTAAAGGCTAACTAAAGTAGTTGTGAGTTCTAAAGAAAGCGTCTTCACAACTATTTTAATATCTAGTATCACCCAAGATTCATGCCATCATTGATCACAAAAATTTTGTCAGCTATTTTAAATCACTCAAGTTGTCTGGAGCCAAGTGATGACCACTTAGGTGAATAAGGAGCGTTTATGTCTGTAGTTGGGTTACAAGTACCATATGCTTTATATAATGTTTATTTAAAAAAAAAAAACACAACAGGCACAAAATATATATCACTTTTTTTTGACGTGAGTGATATCCATACATGTCTTCTTTCCTTACCCACAGTCTTTTCTTCGAGCATGCAGTTTGCTGCCTGCATAGGGACCATCATTTTGTGGATGGCATGTAGTTTTCATTACGGTTTTAGTGAAATACCTACCTGATGGAAGCTAGTATGTGAGTATGTGAGATATGATAGGTCTATATGGGGTGGGGACACGAGTTCTATTTCTGCAGGAGTCTGTCAGCCCTGAAGAGGCCCCAGCACTGCAAGGACCATGATACCCTTAAGTTTGTTTTACTGTGTTTTGGGGCAACTGCTGATGCTCCCTAGAAATCATGGCAAGCCAAAAACCTAGTAGAAGAGGTAGAAGATGAAAAATTGCTATACATATTTGAGGGAAGCAATGTTATATGTGGAAACAATGCCTGCTTCCTGGATTTCATTTTCAGGATTTCTGGTTATCTTACATAGTGTCACAGGAGGAGCACTGAACTCCTTTGATTTTGTGCCTTTAATGAACTGACCCTGGTAATGTCATGCAAGCTTTGAGCAATGTGAAAGCATGTAAAAGCACTTGGAGGAGAAAGCAAATGGCCTTTGAAAAGGGATCTTACAACTGCTTACAACTGGTAGTGAAATTTCTGCAATCCCATTACTGCACAGGAAACAAGAAACCACTGGAGCAAAGAGAATGTCAAGGCACTGGAGCCTGGTGCATCTTTTCCTGGTACAGACTGAGTGAGGATACTTGCAGGGTAGGTAACAAGACACACTGCTGGCTTATTCGTGTTAGCCCTCACCTCATATTCAGTTGTTTGCAGGTGCAATTCTTCCTTCAACCTGTATGTATAACCCCATTAGACTAAGGGCAAAATACCAATGTACACCCTGTCACCTACCATTACCCCAGAGATCTGCCTTTACAAATCACCTAGTGCAAAGATTGCTAACACGATCTTTGCCACATACCCAGCTACACAGAAGCTGCACCCCTCTCGTCCACCCATGAACTCCGCGGGTACATGTGACAAAATATTAGCCAGCTCTCCTCCTGAAGGCTTGGGACAAAGGCTGATTTTTCCCTCATGCAACCATTCCTGTGGTGTCCACAGCTGTTAACCTGACTATTTATGGAGGCAGTATAGCATTTGTTATGTGTACAACTTGTCCTTTGATAAGTCTGGTAAATAGCAATGTGCTGACTTTTGCTGGCAGGATTTTTCTCTTAAGGCATTTTTTGTTGTTGCTGAGGAACAGATCACTGTTATAACTTATATTTTGTACACTTAAGGCATGTTTTTAAGTGACAGAAAAGCAAGCCAGTTCACCTGCTCTCTGGACCAAGAAAGGCTCACTTAGACATGCTCACCTGAAGAGACACAAGAACATTTGCCACTTAAACATAAGTCTTCTTATGGGTCATGAAAACCCTGTTGGGTAGCAAAATTAGATTGATATTTCTTTACACAGAAGAGCACAAATTTTATGGCACTTCCAGTGCCACAGTCTCGTTGACTGTTCCCACTTGGCCACCGCCTCTGAGTGCTGGACTTCTCTCAGCTTGCATGATCGCTTATGGTGTGCAAATCTGTGACTGTGTCAGGAGGTGAGGGTGTCCCTGATGTCTAACTCACTTTGAATAAGTGTGAATGGCAGCCCACCGAGCATGGTGACAGAGCATCTGGCTGTCAGGTTGCAAGGAAGCATCACTGTTCCCGTACACCCTTGTCGCCACGGCAAGCCTCAATGGTCTATTCACAACCACCCCACGAACGGGAGAGGTGGTGGTAACATACGCATGTTCAAATGGGTTCACCGCACACAAAGAGTACACACATGCTATACCAGTAGTGCTAGAGTGAAGCATGAATGCAGTTGCTAGTAGAAAAAGGAGGGAGAGCTATTATAGCCACTTCGAGAGGGGGAGGTAGCTGGATGCTACTGTAACATACATGTTAGGAAACATCAGCAGAGATGCCATGAGCTAAAGAGGGTCAGAGAAGAAAGACAAAATGCAAAACGAAAGTTCTGTATTAGTTCCTTACATGACATTATCATCTATTCATGTAGGAATGGGGAAGGAGAGAGTAACTACTAGGCTACTGAATGAAGGGGCTTGAATTTTTTTTTAAACTTCTCCGGGCTAGTTTACAGTGAGCAGCCAGCATAAAAAGTGGATGTGGTTTCAGTGAGCAGAACTAATCCAAGTAAGAAAAGAACAATATTTACTCAAATACAGTGAGTGCATGACTATGCAGATTCACAGGACAAATTTCCCAATGTCTTGAGAGCAGTGCTGAGAAACAGCACCGCTGCTTTGGTGTGACCCCAGGGAGGACCTCTTCTGCTGCCACAGGGTAAAAAATTACCATTTCAGGCATTGCATGGTTGGCCTGCAGGGAAGTGTGAAGCTGATGCTGGCATTTCTCCTCTCCAAGATCCCTGTGTGCCCTGTGAGGCTGCCCGAGGTGTCAACTGCCCGCAGGAGTACCCCTCAGAAGTGCTTTGCATACCTGCAGCCCAGCGGTGCTGCTCCTCTCCTGCCATGCGGTGCCCACCTCCCCTCCCTCTCCACCCTCCTTCTCCTACAGTCCCATGGCCTCACGCAAGCCATGTAGCGACTTTTTTCACTTTTCCTTGGCCTCTGGGTGCAGGAAATTAGCCACAAACCAGGTGATCACTCAAAAGCAATTGTTTAAAAATAGAAAAGTCCAGACTCAACCCTGACTTGTGATGCTTGCTTCCACTCTCGCTTTTACTGACATAAAGCAGAAACAACTTTACAGAGGGGAAGGATGCTACGCCTTCTAGGAAATCAGAGCCCGCTCATATCGCTAGTGGGCTCTTTAGGCCAGATGCAGTTTCCCTTCCTTGTGGCCAATATACTTTTATTACAGATTGGAGGGTGGGGAAGGGATTAAGATAGAAAAGAAGGGAAGGGATTATGATATCAGATCTATGTGGCAGGATTAGTAAGGAAAAGATAAGGCACCGGTGCCCATTTTGCTGAGGGGCTATTTTCGGTGCAGCACTTGAGAAAGACACCTCTTGTGCTCTTCCCTTCTTGCTTTACTGCCTTGTGCATGGCCTAGCCCTTCAGAGTGATCCCAGAGTCAGCCCTTTGTGAAAGGTTATGCTCTTTATTTATTTTTCCCCATCAGCAAAGCGTAAAGGACAGGGCTTGCATTTTTTTTTTTTCTTTCTCACTAGCTTCCTGCTCTCCCAGCATTGCATTCTGTGCTGCTGCTGGCAGGACATCATGTTATTGCTACAGCAGACCAAAATGCAAACTCTCCAACATTGTTGTTTATCACTAAATCATATTGAGTGCATTCAGCATTTGTGAAGGGCCCTGAGAAATCACATTTACATTTATTAGTCTCCACTAATCTGGAAAAGGTTTGGAGCTGAATTTACCTGTTGGCATGTAGATAGTTACACCATTCCCTTTTACTCTTTTACTCCAGTGAAGTCTTAAATAGGCTCTTGCTGGGTCAATGCCAAAACCCCTNGACAGTAAGAGTTCTTTCCAAGAGCGGCTTCTTATTCCTTGGTACAAAGTGCTTATAAATAAATTGCCAACAGCAGCAACCCTTGCAAAGAGAAAACAGCTTCCCACCTCCCACACTAACTGATGACTAGGACGGCATCTAGTTATGAAATTCAGCTCGGCTTTTGCTCATCTCACACTGCACAGCCCTGTTTATGTACAAACTGTCCTGTGATGTTGCTTTCTCTTTAGAGCAAAAGGGGTTTCAGGCAGCTGAGGGGAACGACAGAAGGAATACTGTGAAAATTGCACAATTTGCACGGTTGTTTGTCCCTTTACTCGAGATCCCTCTGAAAACAGTGTCTGCTGATGATCATGAGAGGAAGAAAATAAATCTTGGTTTCCCTTTCTGCAGGCACCGAAGGAAGCTGGTGCTTGTTTTGTAACATGCTCTCTGCAAAACAACCCTCTGCAATTACAGAAAGTACTGGCCACAGAAACTGTGCAGCTCAGGGTGCTGTGGCAGTAGGGCCATCATTATTCACTTCCCAATAATTGTTTCCAGTGCTGACTTATCAGGCACAAAATGCATTGCAAGAGCCGGAATCCAGCATGCAAAGTGCTGTCTCTGTGTATTTGTTTTCTCCTTTAAAGCCTTCTCAGTTTAGCACCCTGCCATTGTGCAGTAGGTGCTGAGCCCACTGGGCAAGTTGCATGATTACCATGTGCTGGGGAGCTGTTTGTAAATGGGAATTTGGCAGTTAATCCCTCAATAGGCTACAGTGACACCCTGTTGCAGTTCTGCGGTATTAACTGTAAAGCTGCCACTTTGCCCACTGTGAAGGTCCCCTTAACTCTGCGTTGAACTGCATGTGTTTGCACCTGGTCCTTGTGCCCACCTGAGGCTTATCAAACCAGGTCACCAGAGAGGGGAGGCACGCATGATCCTCCTGGTGCACCCCTCCGTGGGGAAAGCAAGCAGAAACAGCTGCAGCGAGGAAAGCAGAACCATTTTCAAGGACCTTTGTGCAGGCAAAGATCTCTTACACTTGAGTATACCCATATAGCCGTTGAATTTACCAAATCTACTCTAATAGAAAAAAAAGATACGAATTGTAACCTGACACTGAGTTTAGCCAGTGTTCTCTAACAAAGCCGGATAGGTGGTCAATCAAGTTCTCAGGACCTTACCAGCATAAATCTTTCGCCTGCACAAAATGTGTTTTGCAAGGAATCTTCATTAGCTGAACTGTGATGTTCACTAGAGTGCAAGTGCACAAGCTGAATTTATGGCTGCACACACATGCATATTTACAGATGTGAGATTATTTAAATATCGCTTGCAGGTATTTGCTCAGGTCACAAAAAGGCACAAGTGTGCATATGCAGTGATTCTTTTCAAATGCACGTGTGGAAACCTTTTTGAAAATGTACTGCTACATGCAAATTGCACTAGGATAATGGGCCAGACTCTGTTCTTAGCTATGGAGGAATAAATGTGTAGTACCTCCTGTTGAGATCCACAGATTGTGCTGCAGAAAAAGTCTAAGTACATGTCCTTTAGAAAATGGGTTGATTCCTGCAAACTGTGTAGATTTATAAGAACTTCTTTTCTTGGAAACGGGCAGTCTACTCCACCTTGAAATGGGTTGAGGGTATATGTGACTTTTGCTCCAAGAAGATGGTATGAGTACTACTTGTCATTTGGAAACTAGGGTCAGAATACATATATACCTTTTCATCTCAATTAAAGGCATTGAAAAACAAGAATGTGACAACAGCTGTCTCAAATGAGGTTTTGCATATTAAGGTTGTATTTCTGGCTTTATGGTCTAGAAATGAAAGTGGTAGAAATGAAGTGGACCTTATTAACCCTGTGAACAGCCTCATGAAAAAGCACTACAGGACTGACGCGTATGTTGATCTTGTTGCCTTATTAGCGACCACAGTGGGTCAAGGTAACCTTTTTGACAAAACACGCTTTAAAGCCGTGTGCAGTGGCTGATCTCCTTCGGTACAGCAACCTAGGACTCTATTTTCAAAACCAAACACCAAGTCCCATAAACAAGAGCACATGTGAAAGGTGTGCCTTCATTTGCAGCCACTGCTCCCAGAGTTGCAAGTGCAAATCATTTACATGCACAAATGAAGGCTGCAAAAAGGGATTTGCCAGTAGGACCACTTAATTGGCACATATGACCATGGCTACTTTGGTGGGCAGTTCTCCGTAGAACTTAATTTCTGGGAATCAAACCATAAAAGCTTGATAGAAGCTTTTCAGGGTGTGAGAACAGTATGACCCCAAACACTTCTCAGGGTTTTTAAGGCGTGCTGTGTGCATCTGTCCTTGACCTTATTCCATGTTTTTAAAGAGAAATTGCAGAGCTGTGAGATGCAGCTCTCTCCTACATTGACAGTATTTTTACCCTTTGCTCTCCATAGAGGCGATGTACAGTATACCTGTACAGCCATAGTATTGCACCCCTGGCAGCCAGCGCCTCTGTCAGAGCTCACAGGCTAAAATTTGCTCAGCGAAATAGCAGCATAACCCTATGGCCTGTGTCTCCTCCGCGGAGGAAGGCTCTGTATTGACACCACCTGTGTGTGCTTTGACTTTGCCCTGCCTCTTAGTTTGCTGGCATTTGGGAATCTGCTGCGGGGTCAGAGAGCAAAGCTGCTGTCATCGGAGTCACGAACTCACCCGCAGTGAAGGACAGTGAGACCCGCGCCGGGAACACAGTGTCAGAGCCAGACGGTTATTTTTTCACTATTCCCTATGCCCTGCGAGTTTCCACTGGCAGTCGAAGTGTTTGCCCTTCAGGCCTTCCAATCGCACTATTCAGGGAATTAATGTTGACATGAAATGATAAGATGGGGGAACGTGGGTACAAGGCTGTTACTAAATGGCCAGTTTAAGGAGCCTGCAGCTCCTGGCAGTTATGGTTTGACTCTCCAAGGTACTATGGGCAGCAATAAACATCCTGGTTTCACAACAGAAAGATGGAAAGACCTTCAGGGACCCATCTCAAAAGCGCTTGAAACTAACCAAGTGGATTGCTGCAAATCCAATGCAAGTCAAACATTCTCCAGTGAAAAGAGTGCGACAGTTTCTGATTCTCTGCTTGTTAAATTACCCGGCTTTCTGGAGCAGGTTTAACCCCCTTTGACAGCTAGATCCTTCCTTGCACAAACTTTGTGTTTCATGCAGAAAAGTGCAGTCCCCACATCTGGAGTGTCAGCTGGTTGCAGAGCAAGACTTCTTACTGCTCTTATGGTTTTTTCACTTGATTTTCTGACAGGCTTTGCAAATGGTAAGCAGCACATTTCAAAACCACTAGGACAGGCGAATGCCACTGATCTCGGCACAGGGCAAGCCCTCTGCAGGTTCATGTATGAAAGATTTGCTATACTTTCCCACACTGCATCTGATTTCGGAATGAAATCTGTCTGTTTGCACAGGTATTTACACATTTTTAATTACTGTGCTACCTGAGGATGAGCTAAATGATCATCTGCTTCTGCCTAGATAAGTAGAAAGGATTTTTTGCCTTTCCTTGGAAAAGGTACCATGGCTGTCAACAACTTCATACATGACCAGGTCTCAGCTCTCAGAAGCTTATATCTGAGCGTTAAGTCTCTCTATTGTCTGCTTCTACAGGTGAAGAATAATTGTGTTTGCAAGTGGAAGCTTAGAACTGACCATCCATGTATCTGTACAAATGAATCTGACTCAGAGATGTGGTTCATGGCTGGTGTGTGAGTTCAGACTTCGGATGGTGTTCATGACTTACCCTGTCAGTGAGCCTCATTCAGCTGAGGTCTCTTCCATGGCAAAACCAGTGTAAGCAGCCATTAGTTCCTACTCTTACTGTTTTTGCCACTAGCCACCTTGTGCCACACTCCCAACAGCTCACTACCAGTTGTGCAGCTGCAGCTACTTGGGAGTGAGCACTCTGTGCTGGAGGAGTGGACTGAACTGTGTTGGACCTGCAAGAAATTAAAATAAAAACAATAGCTCAGCAGTGGCAAAAATAAAAAGAATCAAATTAATTTCCATAATCGCTTCCCAATTCATTCTGTGTATGGGAAATGGAGTTGCAGCCTGAATAAACTTAAGATCATATATTGTGATAATTTTAAGTAAAATATAAATAAAAAATTCAGGTAAGATGAAAGAAAATCAGGTGCAAGTGCTACGGTGCAGAGAAGGAAAAGATGTTTGAAGAAGAAGGCCGAAACAGTGTTGCTTTGAATATTGAGACTTTTTTCTGCATGCTGCTTTGCAGCTGTCACCTTTAATAACCCCACTGCTCCCAAAGAGCATTTTCTGGAGAGTGAGCGGTCTGAAGAGTGCCTGATGATGGTCTGCACAAAGTGACCTGATCACAGGGTGCTGGCTCCTTCTCCTTGTTTCCACCTCTGTAACTAAAAATACTCTCCATAGTTTCCTAAAATTATTTTTCCATGGAAGAAATTGCAGTTGCTGTTTGATCAGCAATTACATGCATGACCATGAACTGGAAGGGAACATAGACCATAAAGACAAGGGGACGTCAGCTTGTTAAAGGCAGAGTGCCTGCTCTGGTGTCCTGCACTCCCTTGGGACCATGCCAAGTTGCTCAGCCACAAGCTCACTTCAGGTCGTGGGAGTTTCTCTTCTAAAGAGGGAACAACTTAGAACTGCACAAAAGCATTGTAAACAACTTTGAGAAATCCCACCATAAAATGGCACCTGCTTAAAAATATTATGACTTCTGTTGGGATGTTCAGCAACATCTTCTTGCTAACCTTCCCCAGAGTGTCAGGGGAATGACTGTCAAATTCAAACAGGTTTCTCCATCCAGCTGCCCCTGTGCCACATCTGGGGAGAGGGAACAGGGTATACCTCTCCTGGCAGCTGTCAGTGCCCCAGCCAGCAGACCCGATTGCCAGAACCATTTCTTCACAAGCTCCGGGAGTTGAAGTAATGGCAAAACTGGAAGAAGAAAATTACTTTTTCACCAACTCAGTTCAGAAAAAAAATACTGCTCTGTGATGCTTTCCAAGGCTTCTTTTTAGGTGGAACTCTTGTCCATGCTGGCTCCCTGCTCCCCAGGAAGAGAGGGAGCTGAGGGGCTGGGTGGCGGGGGCTGTTGGGGAACCGCAGAGGTTGGTTTGCTGGAGCATGGCGCACGCCACAGCACCTGGTAGACTGCAAGGCTGGACCTTCGCCTGTATCTTAGCCACTCCTCTCAGGTGTGATGTGTGTGTGAGTTCAAGCATATAAAGGAAAAGAAAAACCTTGGTTAGTGTAAGACAGGGAATTTCCTCAGAAGCCGGTAAAGCCGGGTACTTTTAAAAATCCAGTGAGGAGTTAGAGGAATCAGTTAGGTCCTAACTGTGTCTGATAATCTGACTCCAAAACACGATCTCCTGCACAGCGACCGGGTTTCTGCAGTCATTCATCCCTGTTGAGAAGGACGCGATGCCTGCATAGACTGGCATGACGACGAATAGGAAAAGGGAGCCTGCTTTCCACACCATCCTGCTGCCTTCGGCACTTCTGCTCGGCAGAGTCGAGGGGCGCCTGAGAAAGCGCCGCAAGGAGGACGAGGCAGGAGGGGAAAAGGGAAGCCCTTTTTTCCTTTGCTTTTGCTAGTAGGGGCGGCAGTCTCCACCCACCTGTTGGTCCTCGGGCGGGCTGCGGGCTGCGGGCTGCGGGCTGCGGGCTGCGGGCTGCGGTGCGGTGCGGTGCGGGGCGGGGGAGCCGCCGCCAGCTGCCAGCCCCGACTCTGCCCAGCAACCCGGCCACGCTCCATCTGCCGCTCCCGTAATGAGCCGAGCCGGCCTCTGGCACAAGCCAGCTCCCGTTCCCCTATTCACCCGCATCCCCCTTTCAGCGTCCTATTGTTCTTCCCTAATGGCCTTACAATAGGCCTGCCTGTTGCCTTTACAGCCGCAGTGAGGCCAACCGGGGAAAGCCTTAATCTCTGCTTCAAATTAAAGGGACTCCTCTGAATTAATAATGTTGCCAGGAATGCACTGCCTGATACGAGGGGATGTATAGCACTCTTTAGCCCTCAGCAGCTGTGATTAGCTGGGGCTTGAAGTGTCCTGTCACAATATTTCATCCCGCTCCCCCGCCGCCCCCTCCCCGTCGGCAGGGTTGCCACATGGCCCATCTTGTGCTGCCTTTTCAAGCCCCGTGCCAATCATGCGGCAAAGATGCCCCAGATAGGGTGACAGATGGGGCCGGGGTAGTCTGAGGCTAGGCTGGGGCCTGGGGCACTCGCTGATGGCTCAATTCAACCACAGATTACCGTACGGAGGAGCAAGGCAGGAGAAGGACCTCCCGGCTGGGCTCTGCGCCGAGCTGCCTCCGCACCGGGCAGGGGAGCCCACCTGTATCCCAGCCCTGAGCACGGGGGGATACCGACGGCTTCGCAGTTGGAGGTGCTTTGCTTTCCTCCCCAACCTGAAGGGCTGGCTAAAAGCCGTGAGAAGGGAATCTGTTTCATGGCACAAAGAGAAACCCCTGACCGTGAGCCTCAGCAGTGTTGTGAAGAACAGCCTGCCCAGTGGGGCTGCAGTTTGGCTCTGGTGCGCTTGGTAGGTTTGCAGATATGCCAGGAAAAACACATCCTTGTTACAGGGTCACGGGTGTTCCCAGGCCTAAGCAATCGTAGGATCCTTCTAGCAATGAAGATAAAGGCAGTGCCAGCCTGACAACCTCCTTCCAGCCAGAGAATTTTTCTTTCCAGTAACAGGAGAGACAGCTACAAATGAAAGAAGAGAATAGCTCTGTGTTTTGCTTGGTAACGTTCCAACAGGAGGACAGAAAGATCACTGCCAAATTTATTTCAGATAGGTTAATCAAGGCATACTGTTGAGAGGCAGCACACCAGAAAATGGAAATATTCTAAACTGGGCAATTCCAAAGTCTGTGTCGGAGAACGCCTGAAAAAGAGAAACCCTGCAGTGTCCCTCCCGTGGCGGTGGCATTGCAGCTAGCACTAACCCTGCACAAGGTCCAGTTCTGTCCTTGGTGCAAAACTGAGCTCCTCTGCAGCCTGCCAGTCACTGCTCAGGACGCTACCAGGGCTCTGCCACCCTGTCTGTCCTGAGCATCCCTTTGCCGATCACACGCATGATAAATTTTCCTCCCTGAGCAGCGTGAGAGAGACAAATCCTTTTGGCTGCCCCATTTTTTGTGTTTGTCCAGCTGCCCAGTGTTAGGGGCCACTGCTCCCACATGGGCCGCTAATATGTCTCCTGCCTTTGCTGGATACCTGGGCTGCTTCGACAAAGGCTGCTGCTGCTATCAGGAGGAATAACAGATCACCTAATGATAGCATCCCTTAATATTTCTGCGTGCTATTCCTCCTCCATAAATCTCACAGAACTTTGCACCAAAAATGCAGGCTTCCTGGCCCAATTTGCATATGGGGAAAGTGAGTCATGGGCCAGTAGAACCAGCAATGAAAGGGCAGGTCTTGCAGGCCACTCTTGAGGCACATGCTTGCTAAACCCTTACGAGCGTTAAAGTTTTATCCATTTTCTTTCTACTTGATGCCTACTATTTTTATTTTGAGACACCTGTTTTTGACTGCATGTTGCTTCCTGCCTGTGCCCTGTACCCCCTGGGCTCTGCATGGGGGTAAGTCAGGATGGCATTTGTATTTGCCTAACTGATAGCAAAATATACCCCTTTGTGATTTCTCTGAGTACTTTAGGAAAACTGACTGCCTCCAAATGGTTAATGCTGGCATTCCCCACCCAAAGCCAGCTACCATTTATTGAAGATCCTGGTTCATCACTACAAGGTTATTAGGATCCCCGAGGTGTCTGTATGTGTGTAGGTCTCTGCGATGTGGAGTCTCCTTTGTTGGTTAAATCCATTGATTTCTACAGATTTGCTAATCTTGAAAGCACTGACACGCTGCTGTGTCAGATCCGCTCACAGCCAAGGCACGTGGCCTCCGTCCAGCATGCAAATGCGGGGAAATGTTTTTGCCCTCTGGCCAGGAGTGCTGTATCAAGCAGCCTGACACCCACAGTGCGCTCAGCAGGTGCTAAGCACAGGGCAGGTGTACCATATGCCATATGGTCCACTTAGTGTAGTGTATCTTTTAAGTCCTTTAAATTACAGGCCAGATGAGATAAGGCAAGTAAAAACACGTGTACGGAGCAAGCTGGGGAATATACACCAATAACACAGAAGTTGTTCCTTATCACGTAAAATGACTGAGAGTGGTGAAGTCAACCCAGAATTGTCTGCTTGACTGCAAAAAGGTTATGGCGATGGAAGGTTTGGGAGGGAGGCTTGTTTGTTCCATTGCTTAGAGAGGAAACTATGCAACAGACGTCTGCAAAAGCAACAGATGAGATGGTCACTTTTTAAATGCTTAGTCTTTGGGAACCACTGCATGTAGAAATCAATCAAATTCCCATTTAATGATTAGGCAGAAGGTTGGTGAGAGGAATACATGCACACTTTAAAATAATCTACATGGGAAAAGGAAATGAAACAGTTTTAAATGTATGAGGTTTTTACATATCCTCACCACAAGACATGAGTTTGCAAAGTGAATTTCCTTAAGAAAATCCTCCCTGTTCTGGCAGGCACTAACATGGAGCAAAGAGGTATGATTTTTGTAAAGTTACGTGCACCATGGTACATCAGAAGAGGCAAGCACACTGACATGACTAATTGGGGTCTGTAGCTACTATGTCTGCAAGCTCACTTGCGGCAACTGCACTGGCAAATGACTGCAGTGTTGTGCAATTTATCATTTGTGTGCACACTTGCCATTGTTGCAGGTACAAATTTGGCATGCAAATACGCATATGTTTGTGTAGATGCAACTATGCCTTGCATTATTCTGGTCCTAAATAACCACCTTTTTCTTCATCTTGATTTGAAATGATTGTTCCTTGCACATTAATATAGCGAGATCACCAGCCCAGCCGCACGTAGTGATGTCCATCCCTGCTTTACTTTAAAATGCTGGCCCCCCTCACCACCCAGGGGAAAAAGGTAAAAGCGTGGTGTATCGGTCTTTTCTCCCACTCCAGATTGTTTATGCTGCTCTCCCTCCAGGACAAAACTTTCAAACGACTGGTGTGTAAAAGAGGGGAATGTGCGAACCACGCGCCAGGCTACTGGAGGCTTGTCCCTTTCATACCCTGTAATTTTGCAGGGGATTGTTTCAGTAGCGAAGGTATAATGCAGCTATCCGGGGAGTCCTGCCCTTTGAAGCCGGGCGTTTTGTTCTGAAATCAGCCAAAGTTCAAGCTCATACGTGTGCGGAGCTGTGGCGGGGGAAGGCAGGGGTGGGTTTTCCGACAATGCCGCATTTCAGAGCACGTGCTGCCAACTGTTGCCAAAGGCACATATATGTAGATATTACTTCTCCTCGGCCCCGGCACTGCCTTCCTCATTGTTTGGTGTGGGCAGGCGGCAGGCCCCAGCTGACAGCTGTGCATTGCGTGTATCGCTAACAGCTGCCTTTTCCTGGGGGGAAATTAAAAGATTAGGGGGATGTGGGCACGTGCTGGCTTCTGGAGATGGAGACAATGCTTGATTTAGGGTGGAACTTGTCTGCAGCGGCCGACAAAGGAGGTAGGCTGGAGGGAGGCGAAGGGTCAGAGGGGCTCTTGCTTTGGGGGAGACAAAAGGAAGGAGGAAGGAGAGAAGGAGGAGGAGAAGTGAAAAGCTGCTGCGGCGGGGCTCTGAAAAGGCTGCCTCGGTGCAGCAACAGCTGCTCCCGCACAAGAAATTTGAGACGGTCCTTTCACAAACACAACGGCTGGCAGAAGAATAGGGAGGCCACACTTCACCAAAAATGAATCGTTTGCAATTGAAAAGGGGCACTGAGAGCTCCTAGTGTTTTTAAAGGTCTGCACCTAGAGGACTAAGAAATGATTAGTCAAAGTACATCACAGAACAGGAGAAAAGTGTGCCGCAAACCAGAGGGGGAAGTAAATCCCTGCACTGCTATTAAAAGTTTATGCAACAGCTATTCCCCACAATAAGCGATACAGAGGAAAGCATCCACGTATGCATGCGTGTATGTATATATCTACTGTGGCATTTTGCCAGGCTGCTGGCCTCGAGCTGAAATCTAGCTTGTTGGTACAGTTGGAGCAGTTTGTTTGAAATTACGATGAGTTGCACCTGCTTGAGAAATGACAGGACCGCTCACATCAGAAGCCAGCAGAGCCGTGCTGAGCATGCTGGTGATCTGCCTCCCCGTGAAATCACTGCCCCAGATACTGCTTGTGAAAATCCTCACCAGCAAGGGCTACTCAAAGATTTTATTAATACTTCTGTCTTGTGGGTGGTGGTGGGGGGGAATAAGTCACACAGGGAGTGGAGTTCACATAGGAAAGGCCTCTTAGAGCTCCACCCCTGTTCCTTCCCAAGGTCAAGGTATAGACACTCTGTGTTAGATACTAACATTAATAAATAACAAATAAATATGAGTGTAGTCCTTTTCCAGAAGGTCCCAGCTAGTCAGTAAAAATCGGCGGATACCCATACAGTGAGGTTTACCGTCCCCCTCCTCCCCCATGATGCTTTTGGGCAGGATGGTGCTTGAATGCCACTTTGAAATCTGCGAGTATATGTTTACTGAAATTTAGGGACTGTAGTGCAGAGCCTCTTTTAGGGTAAATGTCTGCAGTGACACTAAAGCTTTCTGCAACAGAGGCAGCAGGGTTTGCACAATTCAGTGGCAAAACTGTTAGGTGGTTGACTTCGTAATGGATCATGCTATGGTCAAAGAAGGAAGTAACTGAAGCAGATTATGTTGCGTATGAGAGAGGAGAATTTGAAGAATGTAGGCCAAACAGCAAAAGGACAAAAATGGTAGGCAATTTGTGAGTGCTTTATGCTCATAAGATGGCTTTGCAAACTGACAAAAGTTGTAGGAAAAAAGACAGCGTAGAAGTGGCTGATGATGGCCCTTTAGTCATTGACACAACTTCAGGTAGCTGAGGTGATTGACTTGAAGAAGTCTGTGGCGCTTTAAGTATGAAAGAGTGGCTGAACTGGGGTGGGATCGCAGTTCATGGCCCGTGTTCACAGGCGAGTTGCTGACAGGGGCGGCTCCTTGGCTCTGGGTTGTGCCATGCACAGGGGACGGTTTACTCCCTGGACAGCCCACCCTGCCCCAACAGTAATTTTCTGCCCTCTTTGGGGAGGAGGACACTAGGCGAGATGCAGACTGGTTTGAACTGGCTGGAGCACACCGATATAAAAT
Source organism: Fregata magnificens (assembly GCA_013389945.1). Taxonomy (NCBI): domain Eukaryota; kingdom Metazoa; phylum Chordata; class Aves; order Suliformes; family Fregatidae; genus Fregata; species Fregata magnificens. The sequence continues at coordinate 176,338 of WAAD01011321.1, forward strand.
GCCCCTTTTAATAGTGTCGGATTATCATCAGTGTGATATACTGTGACACCTTCAAGGCAGACATTTTTGCAGTTACCATTTAGAACTGGATTCCAGCCCTGCCTGGAATGTACAGAAAGTACTGACATAAGGGTAAGAACCCTGTATTTCACATTGAAGAATCCTATGCATCAGGATAAAAATGTCGTTTTGTTTCATGGGATTACTGGCACCTTTTTTTCTTTTTGAATAGAAGCATTAGTTTTATTTACAGCATTCATTTAAGCCGCTGTAGGTGCATTTTAGACTTTTTCCAGTTTTCTGTGAAAAGATTCAATACAGATCAATTCAATAGAAGAACGTACACTTGTTTTCACTAGGATTATGCCATTTTTTCTGAATGATTTTGAACTCGTCCAAAGGTAGAAAGTTGGATTGGTGCTAAAATACCAGAGGAACCATATTCTACCTAAGCATTATGCTCTTCTCCCCAGAAAAAAAGGATGGAAGTTTGGATGATAAAACAACATGGGACCGTGTCTGCCAAATGTAATATAGCGCACAGACAAAATGTGCTAAGGATGAAAAAATGATGCACCGGGAAACACTGTTAATGTGAGGATATACATTTTGATCTTGTTTGAACTAGAGATGCAAGAATGTCCTTTGATAATTATATAGCACAGGCTTCTCTTTGGCCAAAAAATTACAGCTGGTGAGACACCAGTGATGGTGGTGGAAACAATCCAATGTAAAACAGGTGTAAAATGATAGTCTGGGCCATAGTCACTGTGCAGTAAAACCTGAATCACTCTCGGGGATACAACACAGGTGTCAAATTAATCCTTGATAGCTTGCCAAAATCACAAGTATGTCAGATTGTTGTCATAGGGAATAAGGAGGCATAATCTGTAGTTTCAAACAAAAAAACCAGTAGTTAAAGAAGTTTCAATAGTTCAAGAAATTATGAGGTTAATCTTCATGATGTTAACCTAGGAAAATACTGAGCTTACTAGTTGTCTCAGTGTCCTGCCTAGCCAGCAAAGGCTGAGGCTGCACTGTGCTCTCCCTGGTGTTTACACAGTGTTCACGTGTTAGCCTGTTCAAAGTACAGACAGGCAACTTCTTAAAAACTTGAAGTAGCAACCAGTCTTCTGCAAACCATTAGGAAGAGCAAAGAGACCTGCATAAACACTGCAAGCTGCAGAAAGGACAGGGGACTGAGGATATGGTGCCTTGTGAAAACGATCTGATTTAGCAGTGAACGTCAAAAAATGCAGGTCACCTAGTGGCTTGTTCTGATCTGAAGAGGGACTCCTGTCTGGCACCTTGTGCCCCAGCCACATCAGCTCTATTTGGTCACAGCAAAAAAAAATCTAAGTGAAGTATTTGTGGAGAATAGCATGGAGAATAACAAACATTCCTGGCATTTATGAGGTCTCTCTCTTGCCATTTAGAAGGGAAAAAGTGGTAATACAACTGTTCGTAAACAAGAAGAGTAAGTGGTGATACCAGTTCATAAAGGAGCATCTTTCTACTGCTCAGTCACTGGATTTTGTGACATGATATCATTCATACTGCACAATTTGAAACTGTTCCCTTTGTACAATGTGGAGGGGCATGAAATGCAAGCCCAAAGCCAAAACCTTTGGAACAACTTGTTTTTGAGACCGGAACGAGGGGGATTGCTGTGCTTACCGGCTGTCTGTATACAACAGATCAAGTTATGCCCTCAGTACCAGCATCCTGTATTCAGCAGGGAAAGAAGGTGAGAAGGGAAAATGGAGACTAATTCATTAATGCTGTAGAATGACTGACTATTAAGTGTTCTTTTTAGAAGAAAAACAGTGTGTCCAAGATGAGAGTTTTCAAGTTGGTGGCTGGAACCGATATACACGTTGTACAGCTAGGTTTTGTGGCTCATCTCCAGAAGTGTGTTCAGCTACTTACCTCTCTTTGAAATAGGAGTCTTAAGTCCCTAGATCACTTCTTTGCTTTGTTCCCAGGGCTGACCATCATCCTATGATGATCTGCAACAGAACCTCTGTTCTGATATCTTCAGATGTACTGTTGAATCCTTAACTTTTACTTTTCCATCTCTAATGATACTCATACACTCTGTGCATATCAGCTTCAGATTTAAGGAGTCTGAGGTGAAAACTGTAATCACCATACAATTTTTCCTCCATATGCTAGCATGTGAAAAAGGTAGGGAAGACTTTGTTTAATGTGAAGTTAATTTTCCTGTGGACTAAGTTTACTCATTACTAGATGACATTACTGCATTACTGCTACAAAAAGCCAAAGTCCTGGTAATTAAGAGCAGACAGTTCTTTACAATGTGCTGCAGAGACAGCAGCAATTCATCAGTGATGTTTGCAAATTGTGGCACTGTATGCTCCTTGCACAAAAGGCACAGCTGCCTGCAGATAACATCAGTTCAGCAGCAATGGGGTCCCATTTGTTTTCTCTCTGCCTCTTGCTGTCTCATTTGGGGAGCAGGTGAATATCAGCTGGCTCAATCTGCTCGACCTCTGGGGCTGGTCTTCTGGGAGGCACAGCTCACGGAGCTGAGCAGCAATGCACTTGCTGATTTGGGCAAGCTTGGCCCAAAGGGTATTGCTCCTCACCTACATTTTAGCTCCAAGCTCTGGAGAGCTGTGGGGAAAAAAAGCACACACACATACAGACCTTTCAGGGGAGTCCCGCTGATTCACATTGTTCATGCTTGCAAATGTTTGCAGTGCTGGGCTGAGCGTTTGTTAGGGCTAGGGCCATAAACACTATATCCTTCAACAGTGGCTGCCAAGGCAGTGGGAATTACTTAGTGGGTGGTCTTCCCTGGCTTTTGTGTCTTAATAGATGTAATGTAATGTGACAGTGTGCATCATTATGTGGACTTGCCCTGGTACTGCGTGGGTAGTTACGATGGCCACATCTGTGAAGATCCTTGCATGCTACCCTTGTTCTTTCCAGCTTGAGGATAACACGGAAAGTCAGAAAGGAGGAATGTGGTAGGAATACAAGTTGCAATGTGTGTGTTATTGGCAATGAAAATTATTCTGTTCTCCAGCTGGATTTGTGCATGGTTGGGATGGCATGTTGTACAGCAGCGGTTGTCCTCCTGACAACAGAGCAGCGAATGTTCGAAGCACTCTGTACAGAACAGAAAGTCCCAGCCTTACAGCAAATGTAGCCTGGTGCTACATTGCCCAGCGTAGGCAACAGGAAAGAGTGGAGAAGGATAGGTGGCAAGGCTTCTTCTCTGCAGTGTTAATTGCACATGCAGGGCCATGTGTGATGAATGGCATCAGACTGGTGTCCATTCTTCCATGGGGAGGGAACAGATGGTGAGTGGGGACCCTGGGAGCGGGTGAGCACATCCCCCCATGCTGAGTCTACTGGATGCTGCGAAGATGTATATTACTTGACATCAAACGTTTTAACACTGGTAGCTTCTTTCTTTAAATGTCTGGAAGCCAGAGTTTGCTCTGGGGCCAGAGCAAACCAGCCCTGAGGGCACAATGCTGCCTACCAGAGCTTGGTACCCTTAGGGCAGCAGAGGGCACAGGGTGAGGGCTGGCACAGGACAGCCCCAGTCCCATGGCCGCCTGCCAGACTGCTGTCACGCTGTTGCAGTGCATACTTGTAAACTGCAAGCTTAGTCAAGCGCTTCTGATTGTGCAGTACGGTATCCTGTGCTTTGAACACCCACTGTCAGTAATACTTTGCCAGTGACTCCAGAGGAGCTCCAGTGACTCAGTTTCAGTGGAAACTAGCTAACTAACTGTTGTAACTATGATAAGCAGCATTATATGTATAGTATCTGCTTGAACTTGCCACAGATAGAGCTACCCATCTCTATTCAATCATGGATAAGGAAAAAAAAACCCTCACAGAGAAAACACAGTGAACAGCACTCAGCCTGTAAAAACCAAATGCGAGTTATAACATACGCACAGCTACTGTGCATGGAAGTGATAAATCATTCTGGGTGAGGCATGCATTAAGCCTTGTGTGAGTTTCCCCACAAAAAAACCCAGTTACTATATGATCATGGAAAAAAAAGCCTGTATTCAATACCAAGGTCTAAAAAACTAAGTTTTCGACTTCTGGATCCTATAGCATAGGTTTATATGTCTTATGACAATGTGAGAATAACCTCTGGGCATTCTGCATTTCAGTACAGGAAAAAAGCAGGCACTGGATTGCCTTATTTCTTTGTTCCCAAATATAGCAAACGCATGTTGCTTGAGGGTACTGGCTTTGTGTTGGCAGCTATTCCCCAGGTGACATTTGTGACATGCTTTTTTCAAAGACCTGGAAGTGTGCAAATACTGTCTTGAAATTCCTCACATTTTCAACAAGGAGAGGTAACTGCTTTGAGTATTTGCAGGCATGAATTATTTCTGAGCTCTGGAGACACTCCGGACAGGAGGAAAACCATGCTCTCTGGCTGGGAGAAATGCCACTGGAGTAAAAAAATAGGTTTCTTGGTAGTTATCCTAGTCTCAGACCTCCCATTGCATACTTAGCCTGAGCCACTGACTGGGGATGCCCCTGATAGCATGGTTCACAGCGTGAGCTTAAAGACACTTTGGGGATGTCCCCGACATCATGTTGAACTGAAAGACACCTCAATTTTCTCAGTGTGAGGAGGAACTCCCAGGCTGTAACGGGAAATGATCAGCCCACAATGCCGATCCTAGAGATAGCGAAAGCAAAAGTATTTAAAGAGAGCTCTAGAAACTCAAAAGCCAATAGAAGGATGCGTGGGAGAACATCACCTTGCAAAAAGTCTTATCCGTGCCAATCCCCGTAAATAAGATGCTTATTTTTTAATAGAAGGTGGTTACAATTAATATCTGAATCTTAATATTGAAAAATACAAGGTCTCAGCTTAAAGAGTAGCACTAATATATGTGACAGTCCATATGCATCCATTTAGAGCTGTGAGTTTGTTTTTATTCCAGCCTAAACTGAGCCACATTTTAGTTTCTTGTAAGAATATTTTTCTAGTAATGCCTAACGTCCTGTCCCTATGTATTTAGTGACAGCAGTATTGTACCCCGTGCTTACTGTATGACAGCAAGCTAATGTGGTGGCTCAATGAAACTGATTTGAAAAATGAATAGTCTTTGGTGGCAGAATTCTAACTCTGACTCAAGTAACAAGTTTTCCCTCAGGTGTGCTTAGCAGAACCTCTAGCAAATTCATGTGTCCAAAATTTACTGTGACATTTACATAAATAAAAAGTTGTATGTGAGACACACCACTGGGCCACATCTCTAGGGTTTTGAATAAAGGAGTTTAAGAGGATGTAGGAAAAAAGCAGTTTACAGTTGTGATAAAGAAAAGAAATGTGTAATCCACAGCTCTCAAATGTGGATCAAACTTACTGGGTAACACCAGACAACTGGTTTTCATCACTCCCTCGTTCTGCAGAAAGGGAGTTGCCATGGCATGTGTCCTCTGTGTCCTCTAAAATGCGTCGGGATCCTTTCTCTTGTGAGTTGGAACAACACAAGGCCTCAGGTGAACTGTGTGTGCCGCGGCTGGCAACTGAGTTAGCTCCAGATACAGCTGCTGGAAAATCCTGATTTCTACCCTGAGTTAAATCTGACACCTTGGGTGAGCTTGAGCACTTGGCGTGGGCTCAAGGGACTTCCCATGGGAAGGGACAAACCCCTGCCTGGGTGCTGCCAGGCTGGGGGCTTGCCCAGGATTTTCTAACTTCATTTTCTGTGAGTGCATGTCCTAATAAATACATACACATGTGCATATCCTGATACCACTCCCCACCCTGGTCACTTTCAACACTTTTTAGAGGGAAATGCTGACAACGTCTTTGTAAGCATCAAAATTAAGGGTTTTCTTCCTGCAAGCTTACTCTCATTTCTCCAGAAACCAGGGTAAAAAAGGAAAAAAAAAAAAAAAAAGGCAGCAGTACAGAGCTCTCCCAACCTGTACAATGCTTGCAACGAAATTTCTCTCCTTGCTGGTTTTTTCAGAGGCAAGAGCTTTTGTCTGCATTGTCCCAACCCTGCTGCAACGTTGTTTTTTTGCCTCTTGTCTTTTTTTTTTTCCCTACAGATGCTTAAGCACAACTGGGAGAAACTGTACCTTACTGCATAAATTGAGGGGTGAGTGAAAGAGAGGGAAAGGGAAGATGGGGAAAATGCAGAAGAAAAGACACAAACTGTGGCCTGGGCTGTTTGGGCCCACCACTGATCATCCTGTCATTTGCAGCGGGCCCCGGTGACCAAGCATGTCGGCTGCATTTCACATTTTATGTGTTGGCAACAGTTTTGTCCCTTCCCTATTCTTGCATGTCACTCTGGTGCAGCTGGACTTTAAATGCTGGCTTTTTTGTTTCTAATGTTATTGACGTATGTATGCGTGCAGGCAGAGTGTATGTGTATTTAGTGAGGTGGTGCCTGCAGCTGAGCAGAGGAAGGAATGAGGAAGGTCTTGTGGTTATGGCTCTCCACTGACACTTGGAAGAGCCCTGCTTTGCTGCTGCTTGACCTTACGCACTGTGCTGCCTCCTTGGCTCCGATTCAGCAGAGCTCTTACAAATGCCCTTTGCCTACCAGTGTGTACTGGCTTATACCTCTGCTCTGCAGAAATGCTTCAGCCTGCTGCTGAGTTTAGGCCAATGAGAATGACAGTTAACGAGGCCAGAGCACCTACTAGGGGAGCTGCCTTGCTGCCCCGGGGCTGTGGTAGCAGTTCCAGCTAGAGTATAGGGGGAAGGAAGGATAACACAGGCTGTTGTGAGGATGGGGGGTGCATACCCTGAGGTGCTGTCATGATGCCTGTATACACCCTGGACGAAGAACAGAAACTCCGGAAAAACAGTGGTGGTGGGGAAGGGAGGTTGCGTGCATACACTTGGTAAAGTGTTTGGGGAATGTCAGGTACAGAAGCTGCAACATTATCTGACTACAACCACATAAATACATTATGCCTTAAAACAACATGAGCAATGATTTATCATTAATTACCACTACAGACCACTTAGCCAACTTCGCTTCTACATTAGCAATCTTTGTTTTAAGAACGAATGACTGTACGTATCTGGGAATTCCCTCTTTTCTCCAGAGCTGTACCGACATTTCCTTCAGCAGCTTAGCATGTCCCTCCTTGAGTTGCTCCATGTACTTTCCCCTGAACTTGAAAGTCTTGCTTGGCGATAACTCTATCTGGTTGAGCAAGGTAGCTCTCCAGAGCTTCAGGCCTTGCAGTGGTACAGGTTTGCAGTTTGTTGGGTGGTGCTTTCTATGATGGGTTGCATTAGCTGCTTCTGTAGTGCGCTGCACTTTGTGTCCCCTGCACCCTGGGGATGGTCAAAGCTGGGGGCCTTGAACAGCAGCTTCTGACACTGCAGCAGTTTCTGTGTTACTCAGGACACAAACGATATCACGTTAATTTGTGCACATCAGAAACTGCAGCTGGGGGTCTCACTAGGCAGTGGGTGCAAGCCTGCCCCATTGCTGGGGGTCAGCATATTGATGTGTGTGTTCCCAATTATTTTCTACAACTGGAAGATTTGCTATTTTTTAGCTCAGTTGTAGCCCTCTTTAAATATGAGTAATGCCAATTCTCACCAGGCTCTGCTGGGATTTCCAGATTAGCGTTAATGCTTTTCTCAGGGGGTGCCGTTTTCCAGGGTGGGTGGGGGAAGATCTGTTAGTGCAGAGTTTTTCTTAGTCACTTTCGGGAGACAGGATTGAAACTAGGTGAAGGTTCACGCTTGGACCAAAACCCTGTGGCTGGAGCTCCTCTCTCGTGGTGTCAATGCGAGTGAGTCATCCCTGCGGCAGTGCATCGCCTGCTGTCAGGGTATCGGGCGGGATCTTGGATGCGCTTGGATTTACTGACAGATGGACCTGAATCCTGCCCCAGGTAGACAAGAGGGGAGTTTTTAGCCATCCTGCTGGTCCCCTGAAGAGGAGGACCAGTTGCAGGGAAGACTGGGGATGCCAAGAAGCTTCTGCTGGCCAAGGGCTGAGCTCTGGGATGGGGGCTGCAGAGCACAGCGAGGAACACATCTGCCCCGTGGGGCAGGTCCGGGCAGTTTTTGTCTCCTTTTTGCAGATGCTGTGAGCAAGGGCAGCAGGACCCAAAAAGCGATGGTTTGCTTTGAGTTGCATTTGCTTCTGGAAAGATGCTCAGAGCTGTGAGTCAGAGAACTACAAACTTGGTCTGGATTTTAAAGCAGCTTGTATTGTCTGTGACGATACTGTTCCCAAACACTTTGTGTTTAGCCATGGTGAACTGACTAGAAAACCGAAGAGAGGCTTGAGGAGAGGGACTGCAAGAGGAAGGAGTAGTGCAGGATGTGGGTTTACCCTAACAGGGCAAGGGCAAAGGCAGGGACATTGGTCAAAAACCAAATGCATGGACTACCAGTGGAGCAGCTGTGGGCATGCACAAACAAGGAGACTTTTCCATGTCTAATTTGGACAATGTAGAAATTTCCCTCTTTTCACTGTTCCATTTACTACTCCTGAGCCTTCCCATTTCTGCAGTGAATGCAAAACTGGTGTGAGGGTGGTGGCCAGTAGTGTCCCCGTGAGGGGGATCACAGCAGCAGATGAGGAAGGGACAGAGCTATCCACAGCTTCCAGGGAAAAATACAAACTTTGAGCTTTAATAGTAGAAAGGTGGAGACCGTGGGTGGATAAAAGGAGTTGCATAAGATAGAAGGGTGTCATGCTGTTAGGTGGTGGGTAAGGAAAATTGACCTCAGCATCTCTCTTCTTCCATAGAGGGAAGCATAGGGGGTGTGGACATCAGACTGGCCAGAGAGGCCCATGATGGAGATGGGGAAGAAGGAGGGTCTGGATGACAGGCTTAGGAGCAGAGTGATGGAGAGGTCCTTGCATTTACCTGTTAAGGTTAGAGCAGTGGCCAGACCCTTCAGGGAAGACATTAGAGAGAGGTTTGGAAAGGAAGGGTGAGGCAGGTTAATGAGTCATCACCGCAGTGATGATAGATGACAGCAAAGCTTTCCTAATCCCACACAGACAGCATTTGCCATGACCTTGGTATCTCCACTGCCAGCCGGGGCTGCCCCGCTGCTGTGGGGAGCCGGTGCCCTGGGGACCTTCCCTCCCGGAGGGTGGCTGTGCGCCTGGGGCCGAGTGGAGGGAGGAAATCCCTGACCATCTGTCTGTCCATCACGAAGCGCCCCATGCTTGCTTCCGTGGCGTGAGGAGGTTGAATGTGCAGTGTAGATGCGATGCAGTGGGGAGAGAGGGGCTGGGGCCGGGGCCATGGCCAGCCAGGGAGCCCCAACCCCTCCCAGCCTCTGCCCTGGTCTCTGTACATCAGAGTACAGGTGTTTTCTTCCTTTTTTTTGGTTATAATTCTATCAGGCAGTTCATTTGAATGGTAGGGTGGTGTAGTCTCCAGTTTATCCAGAGAGAGATATCTGCTTTACACCAGCAAGGCAGTTTGATAACCTCAAGGCATCCTCCACGCAAGCCTCGGGCTCTGCAAATCCCTGTGAAAATAAGACAATGAGGGGAAGGTTGCGTGTGGGGTAAGGTCACAGGCTATGTTCAGAGTTGCTAAAAGCAGCTTTAACGGCAGCACAAACTTCGTAAAGTTTTCTATACAGTTTATGGCTGTTCATGAGTTAATGCAATAGTACTTTTTTTTGTAAAGCAGATGAGGACAGACTTATTTAATCTCCAGCGCATAGATTGCTTTGCCAGCTGTCATGTGCTCCGAGGCAGCAGGGTGACTTGAGCGTCAGGCACAGCTCTCTGTTAGCTAGTGTATTAATCATAACTTAGCCTCAAGAAAGGGAGTGTGGTTGGCAAGGAATGGCCCCAGTTTGGTCACATCCTCATCTTACCAATTCACCAGCACCGGTACGAGCTGAGGAGGACATTAATAAAGCAGGCAGCCTCCTCTGCTTTGTGCCCCCAAATGTTATACATCAAGAACATTAAGCAAAATGCCAGTTTGAGTCAGACCTCCAACAGCCAGGCATTCATCATCTAGGTTTACCCTGAGGTACTATTAGTTATAGCTGGAAAGACTAGCGATTTAATAATAAATAGAGGTCCCTGTGATCAAATTCTAAAAAGCACTGTAAGTTTCTCCAGAATACTTGGGTGAAATATTATTTTCCATCAACAGGTTCCTACTTTTTTCAGAGTTAGTATGTCTTCATCTTCCTTGTTTCCATATAATAAAGCTGTAAAAATAAACAAATACTGCGTGCATAGGTATGTTTGACTGTAGCCAATATTTTACAAAGTCACTATAGACTTAGAATAACACAAATAAACTACTGTTATGCAAACGATGGCTTGATGAAACGTTTAAGAGTGAACTGAATGTTCAGTGCTAAGAAATGTTGGTCGAAGAACTGATTTTAAGACATAGTTTCTTATGTAATTACTTTAATAAGAGGAAACTATGGGTTCCAGCTGAAGGCTAAGCTTTTATCCACACTAGACAACACTGGAGTATTGTCTTCAGTATTAAAGGGTGCTCAGTTCAGTGATGCAAAATATTCCAGATGTGCTAAAGGTCATTTCAAGCTGCTTTGTTTGAGATTCAGGCTTACCTTAAAATGTACCTACCTGGGAGGCTTCACTATAACTCAGAGCAAAACCAATAAAAATTCCTAGGAGGCCAGCTGAGTGATGATTTGAAGAGGTTAATTAATATTTCTTTAGAAGGACACTTTTTTCCCCCTACAGCGGTAGAGCAGCAGGCTATCAACATAGAATCATGGACTTCATTATTCTGTGGAACTCCAGTCATCATCCATAAAAAAAGAAAGGTGCTGTGTGGTAGTACTGAGATTGAATTTGTGATAAATAATATTTATATATATTTGAAGGGATCTCAAAAGCTACCAGGTGTATCCTTGCAATGAGTTTTTAAATTCTGCATTTCAGAGAAAATTGAAAAATACCAATAATAGGGCCTCCCTTTCCCTTCTTTGAATACCTGCTAATGGTTTGAAGTAAGAGTTCACTTACATGAATCATAGGAGCGCACATCTCTCGAGCTGTTGTTACAGGTTGTTTACGGACCTGGCCATAACTGCAGTATTGATTTGCACCCTCTTCTTCCCTTAAAGCTGTCTCTACAGTCCAGAGACTGAGGAAATAGCTTTATTTAAGTGAAAGCTTACCTTCCAGAGTAGAATATGTTGTCTATTAGAAAATTATTGCCAGTGTGTTTCCAGTGAATTAGCTTACTGCAGGCCTTAAGAATATGCAGATACATGGAAGCAAAGTTGACATGTGCCTTTGTTTTGACCAACAAAGGCATCAGGACCAGCCTCTCTTCTGCAAAAACATTCTAAAATCCGTAACAGAGGAGTAAACGGTGGAGGTGTTAACCCGTTTTTTCTTGCATCTCTTGCAGTGCATGGATCTGTGCTGCAAGTGTAATATTATTACCAAAACTCTTGCAAAAATTCCTGATCTAGGTCAGGCTTGAAGTAGTGTGCTGCATTAAAGCTTTTTATTCTCCTCTCCGCTCACATATTTTCCCATGCAACTCCCTTTCACTTTGTTTTATAGGCTTTTTAGAGTGGTACCTGCACTACTTTCCATCTGAGATGGGCCATGCCATGCTTGGCCTTTATCTACTCTGTTCAAGTGCCTTGATAATGTGATATGAAGATACTGTTAGGGGTTACCTGGGAAGTTGTTCCATGACTCTTTTCCAGGTTTATTCACAAATATGTCACAGATACCCCAAATGAGCACATAACTGTTTTCAAATAAATGAACAATTGCGGTTCTAGTACAATTGTTACAGTATCATAGTTGATTATCAATGAGGTGTTAGTTCATAAGGAAAATCTGCCTGGCTTTATGGTTATACTCCACCTTTGAATTCAGATTTTGGCTGTGATACTGACAGGTTAAATGCCCAGAGACCTGCTGAAATGTGACTTGCTGCATAGTGGTACAAATGAAGACCTAATTAATTTTGTGATCATGAGTTAAAGTGCTGTTCTATCAATAGCAGTGCTCTTGATCTCACTTCTAAATACAGACTGGGGGATAAGGTCTCCCCCTCAGTGTTGTGGAGTTGGGTCTGAGGTGGTGTGTTTTGCTGGCAGCGCTCCAGGTTAACCTCTCTGCCAGTAATGAGGGTCTGCTTCTGACGTAGTGCAGGAGTAGTATTTTAATCCCACTTTCCTGCTCTTCCCCCAGTCAAAATTCTGACATACTCTATCATTCATGCATGTGATTCTTTCATATGTAGTTCTACAAATACTGTTTTTCCATGCTTGACATTTCACACAGCTGTGGAGGAGCATGGGGACAAAATGTGTTAGCCACTCAGCATCCCTGTAAAATTTCAATTTTCTTTAAACGTCATTTTATCTTTGAGCAAGTGTCTGCTCTTTTCTGTTGGTTCATCTGTGTTGCTCCAGAGCGAGGACAACCAGTAGAAGCACTGCTGTGTTCCAGCACCTGCTGATTCCCTGGGAGTTTCCATTTCCTTTGCATTAAGTTTTTCTTGGAACTTGGAGTTTCTTGGAGCTGAAAGTGTGCAGGTTGGTCTTTCTTATTTATTTGCAGCCCATTTCTACTTGTATTTCAATAAATAGCGAAACAGTGCTCAATAATCACCAGAATCACCAGAAAAAAAAGGTCCTTTGTGATTTTTCTTCATCTGAGAGAATTTAAATTGCATGCAATATATTGCCGCATAGCTTAATTTTTATGCATATTAAGCCCAAAATCTGTGGGTTGTTTTTTTAGGGCCTGGCTCCCCAGAACGCCAGAAGCATGCTTCTGTGCAGAGGGGGTGTGCGTCCCTGGTGCAGCCTCCCTGGCTGCAGCTGGAGGTTACAGGGACTCCTTAGTAGGTGTTTTGGTGGTAGGGCCATCACCCCTGAGATGCTTGGGTGCTGGGATGCTTTGCTATGACCGCCAGTTTCTTAGGTAAGTAGTGGAGAAGTTGATGTGAAAAGCAGCAGTGCACTGCTGATGGCCAGGGTGCCTGCAAAAGAGAAGTTAAGAACTTTCAATGAAGTATCTATCTCCCCACAGACAGATAATTTTTTGTTGCTTGCTTGTTGCAAAACAGTCCCTGCCTGCTTGCAAAACCAGCTTGTGGTGTACAGGGGTGGAAGTGTTTGACCTTGGATAAGATCTGCAGGGTCTGGAACGTGCCTTGCTTAACATATCAATTGTTTCTTTAATGTCCTGAAGAAAAGAAGTACTTGTGACTGCTTGTGGCTGCTGAGGGTTCCTGTTAACTTATGCCTACCAGCCACACTTTGAGAGAGCCTGGTGACATCTTCAGTTATTAAAGTATAATATTTTCAAAGGCTAAAAGTGTGGCGGCTTTAACTCGGATTTCACTAGAGAGAAGTATTACAAACCCTTATGTGAAGGGCAAAGATTTCCAATCATTAAAGGAAAAAGGAAGGGAACAATTTAAAAATATTTCCTGTAAGGGCAGGAAAAAAAAAGAATCAGGTCTTAAGGTATTTGTTAGAAATTATAAATAACGCTAATGAGAAGGTGAGAGGTGCATCATATAGTGCATGATATAACTCCTGCCAGCAGCCAGCTTGGTCATGCCTATTTCCTCTCCTCAAGTGGTACGTCTGAGAATAGTTTACTTGCTGGTGAGTGAACTTAAGCACGAGAAGTGAACTGTCTTGCGAAAGGAAATGTGCTCAGCTCCTTCTCTAGGGCATGCTTGAGTTTTGTGCTATGTTTGAGTTTTGGTGCAAGAAAGAGAGCCAAAGCATTGATGAAACAACACTGTACCCCACCTCAGCATTAAAACCTGTGATGAAGGGGGCTGATAATCTGTTCTTGTCCTTTGCTTTGCTGTTAAAGATGTTGTAAGGCTTAGTCTGGGAGATTGTTCTGGAATAGGGGACGGGGGGATCTGAACCCACCGTGAGGACAGGCAACAGCAGAGAAGGGCTGCAGATGACAGCCCGTCCCTTCCTGGAGGCATCGGTGTGATCAGTGTGAGGGTGCTCTTCCCAGGACTTGATGGCTGGAAAGGACTTCCAGCAGTGGCTGCTACAGCAATAGCATTTTGCAGATTTTGGCAGCCTCTTGCATAGGAGGCCTGGGTGAGGTTCACTTCAACAGCTAGTGTATGTGCCCCTAGCACAGACACAGGCCCAAGTGATTTCTGTTTCTGCCTTTGCCAAGGTCCCTGCTTGCCTGACCCTGCAAATGACTTTTTTTCCGTGCCTTCCTTGATTACCTCTGCTGCTGAGACTATTCTCAGCACTTTCACCAGCCAGTCAGACTTCCAACTTCTTCTGTAACCAGCCTTTGAGGTCTGCCTGAAAAAATACCGGTAGGCATCTGGGGATTTCTTGTAGCACAAACGGAGGGAGAAGCCGAATCTGCTGGAGTGAATCAGCATAGTTCCCTTGGTCCAAGTGGACTTTGGCCATTTGATGCTAGCTGAAGAGGTTGCTTGGCATTTTCTCCCCAAACGGGTTGCTCTCTCTGTACTTCTTGTTCATGCCAAGTAATGGGCAAGTGCCACCGACAAAGAGACTGAGGGTAAAAGGGGTGCTGAGGCTGAACTGTACCATGAGGGAGTGCGGCACACTGCCTGTATCTGAAGTAGCAGCTCTCCCTAGGGTACCTCTTCTAAGGAAAAAGGACTTAAGCTTCCCCACCTGTAAACTTTGCCCTTGCGTAAGTGCTGGTTTCCCACACAAAAGGAAATGCATGACATGAAGAAACCTCTGGTCTGATGGCTGGGGAAGAGCAGGAAGTGGTGTTGCTAGAAACCCGATGAGAGATAACAGCAGAAGAGTAGAGAGCTTGAGATAGATGTATTCAGTGATAGGCTGGTTTTACCATTTCACTGAACGGAACGGCATCTTGCTGGGGCACTTCTCATGCCGCGCTCATCTCTGTAGTATTTGCGTGCCCTTTCTGTGGGCTTGGGAGAGTCCCTCTGTGAAGAGGAGAGTTGTGCTATGTTTATTACTGTTGACTGAATGTGAAAGGAAAGAAGCATGTTAAATCTTTCCAAGGTTACTTGCCTGGGCCGGGGGCTGGTGTAAAGTCAGTAGTACTACTGCAATGAACCGTGCTGTACTCTGCAGCTGTTTCCATGCTGGGCACAATTTATGCAGATCAGGTAGAAAGTTGTGTTTTGTGTTAATCACTGACTTGTGAAGTGCATTTGGCCAGGGGATTTTTTTTTTTTTTTTTTTTTTAAAGCTGAAAATAGCTGTGGCTATATTAGGGCTGTGTAAACTTTCTCAGATTTCTCTGTTCTGTGAAAATCAATTCCTTTGGCTCGTGTGTCTGCAGCTGTTAGGAAGGCACTCTTTGCCATGGATTTAGTGGTTTGCTTGAATAAACCAGCAGGGTAGGACACAGGCATTCAAAGTAGTGCTTTACTGAATGTGAATGCTGTGGAGGAGGAGAGAAGAGAGCAGTAAAGATGCAAGGTTTCCAGAAGTGGCCTTCCTGCATAGACTTACCATCCCCCTAGAGCAGGACCAAATAGGTCTGTAGTTCCAGTCTGACAGTCTTGCAGTACGGGCTTTGCTTTGCTGTTTTAAAACCTCTAGCATGGGATATCGCACAGATACCCCATTGGGATATTGGGAACAAGTTTTGTGGGTTTTTTTATTACTAACACTGCTGTTCACCCGGACTTGCTCTGTGAAAATCAGGGGCATGCCACAGTCCCACCCAAAGCTGGAGGAGGATCTGAGCTCAGATACAGAAGCAAAACCTTCAAAAATGTTGTTTGGGGGACAGACTGAAAATCCAAACCAGACATAATTTTTTATATAAAATTTCTGAAGACCCTAAAGGATTTAGTATAGATTGATAGTTTGTGTGACATGTGAGTTTAGGCTCAAATAAATTGTTTTCAAACAACCCCCAAATTTAAGACAAACACAATGTTAAGTAAACAACTTGCCTGTTCCATTTTTTTCTTGTATTTTTTGCTATTCCAGACACAAACACTGGAGTGAAGGTTACAAAATCATTCAGAACATACCAAACAATCATAATCTAATCCCAGTGGAATAGCTGGGCAGAGGTGAGAATCAGTTTTAGACAAATCTAACAGTACTTTCACTTGCACATCCAAATAAAAATGTGGTAGACTCAGACATCTTGTCTGAAGGACAGAAGAAGCAGATTTTTTGTACGAATGAGCAAAACAAGACTAAAGTCCCCAATAAATTTCAGAGATTATAGAAACAAACACAGAAATAGTTTTAGTACACTGTTATTTTTTCATTTTCTTCATTACACAGATAGTTATCATGCTTGACTTTACATAACTAACGGGTATCTGCATTTGTTTTTCTCAAATAGGTTCTTTTCAATATAACTTGCTGCACTGTGTAAGTCAACAAGGCAACATTTGTTCTTCTTCAGATACTCCCCTGCACCTTTTCTTCTGGTTTGAGAAATTCAAATCTGGGAAAAATTTACATAACTCTCTGATTCTGGGGAAAAGTAGTTTTTTGCAAAGTCACTTCTTAGGATGCCTGGTAGAATGTAGCTCAAGTAATACTTTGATTGGGTCTCCCACTAGGGTGTAGGGGTTACTCTAGCGACATTTTCAAAACATAACTGGTGCAAGCCCTACCTACTATGAAGAGGATCTTCTTTCAGTACATGCAGTGCCTTTGGCATTCACTAGTACACATGTGCACTTGCAGATGAAATGTTTAAAAGCTTGACGGTAGCCCCATCTATATTTAAAGCAGGGTTTGTGGATGCGTATTTTGCATGTAAATATGAGTTGTGGATATTTGCATTTTAAGAAAAAGTATCGGGATAGTGCTTTTCTCACCAGTTAAAATACTGATTTTATATCGGGCTGAGAGCATTTTCAAATGCCTTACCATGCTATATCTTAACTCCCTTTCTCTCTGCCCCATCATGGTGACATTTGATAGATACAAACCATCCAGATGGTGTCGAGTGCTTGGCGAAAGGTTTTAGGGGTCTGCAGGGGAACATGCCGAGATGACATCTTTCTGTGTGGGTGGGTACTGTGGGCTCTTTCCCTTAATAGCGAGAGGACGGGGGGGCAGGTGGTGCGGCCAGCAGTACGGCTGGGCGCACACATGGCTCCCTCCCTGGGGTGCATCCGCTCTGGGTGCTGTGCCAGCCCACTGTCCCGCTCAGCAAGCAGCCTGGCATCCCGTGCTGTGTGCTCTGCCCTTAGGAAGCCATTCCCAAAGCTTCAGGTGCCCCTCCTACCATTCCGTGCTTCCGATGTGCTGGGAAGAGCCAGAGCAGAGCTGTGGTACAAAGTCCTTGTGACTGAGAAGCACGACCTGCTGCCGTGACACAATTTGAAGAATGCTGTTTTGTATGATTGTTTCTTTCTTAGGGGCTTTTCTAGGGGGTTGTCTCAATTTTCACTGATTTCCCTCAACTGTCTTGAAGTTTTATAAACCACGATTAGTAAATTCTCTCATCCTGGCAGTCAGTAATATTGCAGCAGAAGAAACTGTGATGGTGAGGTGAAGTGACTCGCCCAAGGTTACAAAGCCAGCATCAGATCTGGCTCTATGTGAATGTGGCCTCTGCAAACCACCTCACCTGGTGAGGACGGCCAAGCAGAGATGGCATCTGTGTGTTAAGCACTACGTTACTTTTCCAACAGCAGGGCTGGGACCTGGGCTGAGTACGACCCAGTGGTACAGTGTGTTTCAGGCCCATTTTGCCAGGGGCTAGGTTTCCTTACTAACATGCCCACCTCTGTTTTGATTGACATTTCTTTTAAATCAGAACAAGGACGAAGAATGAGGTTCTTCTCTTGACATGAAGAAGCAAGTTTTAAATCTTGGCAGAAAATGCCTTGTGCCTCAAACTCTACAGATAATTAATTTTGCAGCTGTATCAAGAGATTGGAGCAAATGTTTTCTGGGAATAAATGCCTGCTTAAGTGTGGTGTTTCCCTTGCAACCTAGCAAGTCCTCTTCGACTATTTTACCTTTTGTCTTCTGGGCTGGAAAACGTCATTTCTCAGTGGTATAAACTACAGTTGCGTGAAAGTCCCCGGGGTGATGTTGACTTACATTTATTGAAGGTATCTGGATTGAAATTCATAGAGTTGATGAAAGTGTGGCTTGTTTTATTTTGTTGTGGTCTATATTGAAAGGATTTGCCTGGATAGCTATATTTGCAGATTCCCTTTATTGAGTATATGTACAAAGTACATTACTCATATAGCTTAAATGGAAAAAAAGCCTACAGTGGCCAAGCACTTTTCTGGCAGCATCTAACTGTAACAAACCTGGTCTTTTCCTATTACAGGGTTGTCATCACAAATCACTCCCCTTGCTGACATGATGGCACTGGCAAAAGTTTTGATGCGCAGTGTAGATCTGGCCTTTGTTTCCCTCACCTGCTATCTGTATGAAGCAGTAGGTCAAGTCATATCACAGTGAAGCCAGTCAGACCCTAGCTCCAGCAGCTGTCAGATTTCTACTGGTTTTACTGGATCCAGCTGTCAGGTAAAGGCAATTAATTATTCTTAAGTGGTTAAATGACAACTGTAGTCATTTGGCCCACCTGCTGTATAAAGTTTTATGTTTCAGAAAAATAATTTACTTCATTTTTTCTGTACAGCATACATAAATCTGGGCTGGGAAGTACCGCTGTACTGTGTATTTGCCACAGTACTGGTGATGCAATGATCTTACGGAATCCTTACTGGCAAGATCATGTCATGGAAGAAAGAAAAAGTTAGGCGGGGATGCTTTAGCTTATTTGCTATGTTTTAATATAGGCATAGAAAACTATGTCTGAAACCTACCTTGAATAGGAAAAGGGTAGTCTTTCCAGCAAATATCTGGGGGACTAGATCCCCCAGCCCATTGCTGGATCAGGGACAGCAAGTCTAATATGATTCAAGTACATTTTATGGGAACTTTCCTGAAAGGTGAAAAATGATGGACAGGGTTTTCTGTTGTGTATGGCAGCTAGCTGAATACTTGGGGATTGTTTAAAATCTTCCCCTCAGAAATGACATTGCATTTGAGATTCTCTGTCTGCTGCTTCTGCTTGAAGGTACTTGTTCACATCTGTTTTCTTTCTGTGTAATACAGCCATCTGTATTTAAGAAGGAGCTTTTGCTCTGGGCAGAGTTAGAGCTCAAAGTTTTTTTCTAACACCTGAAATGTAATCCATTTGCTTTTAGCCATCAGTTGAATCCTGTTGCCCACTGGGTAGAGGTAACGAACATGGTAATGAACCTTACTGTAGGAAATGGGTGGCCGTGGTGGTGCCAGACAGTTTGTGCTCTTGCCTTTTTTTTTGAAATACCAATTCCAAGCAGCTTCCTGCTGCCTCCTTTGTTTTCTGAACCCTGACATGGAGTTATATATATGATATTTTCTCTTATCAGAGGTTGGTTAAAAGTCTCACTCTCTACAGGAACAGAGTGAAATAGGATCTCTTCCTGTGGACCGTTTCTGTTCTGACCTGTCAGTATTTGATAGGTTTCATACCTGGGGGCTCTGCTGCTTTGGAGGAGGACAGCTGCGAGCTGGCTTGGGCTCTGAGCGACCTTCTCCACCTTTGCCTGCAGAAAAAGCTGAGGGAGACTGTGCTCCTTCCTGGGGCATCTCAAACAGGTCAGGGATGAGACTCCTCTCCCCCTTGCACACAGCCCTCTGAAGAAGGTAGAGGGCTGTTGTCTTCCTAGCTGCTGTGAGATCTTGATATGGGGGAAGGGAAGGAGAAGAGAAGCTTCAGAAATAAGAATAATAAAATCCCTGAAAACCCCCTAATCTTTCTCTTTTAATATTCTTAAAAGTCGTATGGTTTAATTTATTTCCTGCTTTTTGGGAAATGACTGCTGTTTTGATGCTTATGGCTCTTGGTACTGTTACTGTATAGTTTCTAGTATTCTTTACCGTAGGCAATAAATCATTTGTAATGATCACATTCTCAATTTTAGTTCTCTTCTTTTTACACTGATTCATCAAGCTACCTGTCCTTGTATGTTATATTTGAGGTCTCTTCCAGAAATACCTGCATACTCTTCAATACGTAGGCTAGGTTACATCCCAGTGGCACTGAAGTAAAAACTAATTTGTTGCTACTTCCCATCTAAGCAGAACAGGAGGAGACCTGTGGTCATACTGTCCTCCTTGTTCCTATATTATGGGGAAAAATAATAGTTTTTAGCTTCCAGGGGAGGCAGTTTAAAATAAAATGTGTGCAATTAAGATCAGCAATGAATCAGCCTTGAAGGCTGTGATTCAGCTGTGGTGCCCTGTGCCTCGCAGAGTATAGCCTGATGCTCTAGTTAGTTCTTTCCTTAGCTGCCAAACTGTGCTCACATGGGGGTGAGGGCAGTGCATAGCTATGCACGCTGGCTGTGTCTATATTTGTAAGCCATACAGTGTAAGGAATGTTCCCAGGCACTGGAACCTGACTATCTATACTCTTAATTTGTTAAAACAGGCCCACTTGCAGTTTCAGCCCCTGCCAGATAGTGCTCTCCTAGACAATTGCCAGGCACTTATTTGGAAGGTAGCATGGGCCAGGGCCCACATCCAGCAGGCAGTTTGCATCCAGCCATCCTATTCTGGAAGGAAGGAGAGTTTAATAGTATGGGTCCAGGTTACTCTGTGCCAGCTGCCCTCTGTGCCAAGGAATGGTCATTCACATGCTCGATTTACTCGAGTGGCTGTGGCTACCATTTTTTGCCCTTTCCTGATGGACGGGGAAGCTAGATAAGCTGGCAGAGTGAGTCAGGCGGTCTGACGCCTCCTCCCGTAGGATATTCCTTAGCAGGAATGCATGCACTGCAGCTTTCTAATTAGTCAGTGAGATTAAGGAAAAGCAGCTTAACTTCCTCATAAAATCCAAAATAAACTTTATGCATAAACAGCAGGCAGGAATAGGGGAGTGTTTGTTACCTTTTTAGTCACTGCAGCCATTGCCACGGGGCCTGCTGGGGCACAGCAGACTTTTGGCAGATGCAGGAGCTGCCCTGCGGAGGAGCAGCCCCATGGGCCCTATGTGCAGCGCAGTGACGTGGTGGGGACCTTGCTGCAGGGCTCACCATGCTGGCCTGTCGGAGCACGGTGGCAGTGCACAGGCACAGGAATAAGGCAGGCGGGATAATTGTGCTAAAGCAGACTATTGCCGTGACGGACATCCAGCAGGGGGAATGGGAATGTCAGGGAGTTTTAATTGCATCACTACCATCACTGGCATTTCCCATGAGTGTGTTACCTGGCTCCCTGCATGCAGGTGGACCAACTGTCTTTCCTCCTTATGCTCTTCCGCTGCCGATTTGTTGACAGGAGTCTCTGATGGGTGCATTACACAATGTGGTCATAGACGATCTGCTTTAATTGATGTTGCTGCAGACCATCTTCCTGTGTCCTCTTCTGAACACATTAATCAAACTGTTTTCCATGGCTGAAATGGCTTTCTTCTGGGTTTTCCCTTGCTCAGCAGGGGAGGGAGGATCTATGCATGCATCATATTCCCATCAGTTTCCGAACGAAATGGGTGAAGACCCTCTGCCTTGCAGAAGTTCATTGTACAGGGAAAAATACATGAAAGTGCTGAAGAACTAAATGGCACAGTCCTTTGGTTTGGATGGTTTTTATTTGTGTCCTTTCCATTACGGAGTGTATAACTGGTGTAATAAAGAAAGGAATGACATCAAGAGTAATGCAGCAATGAATGGTATGTCTTGTGGTTAGAATTCAGTTTACCATATTTGCATTTTGTTTGAGAGGCTATGAAAACACAAGCAGAAGACTGCTTTGGGTATTCCACTACAACCTGAAAAATAAACAGCCTTCTCACTTCCTACCCAAAACAAACAAACAAAATACCTGCAAAAAATGAAGGGGTTTTCTGTGAGATGCACGCTTGTGCCAGTCTAACTTTTTGGAGGTTGATCTATTTAAGTCAAATTGCTTTTGGCAGTATCATAGCTGTGTATATAAATGACAGGGAAAAAAGTATCCTGGGTTGAATTTACTTTTATAAAGTTTGTAAACACAAGCAATAGTTTGAGTTCCAAAGCTCTCGCAGTTGTCAGCTGTTTGTTCCGCAGTACATAAATGTTATTATAATTAGAGATGCATTTTTAACATATCATGATTTTTTATCTCATGTAAACTTCAATATAAGTGTAAAACCTTGTTTTTCTGTAATACTTTGTTCCAGGAACATATTCTTCATAGAAGAACACCTTCATCATAATTAATTGGTTACTTACTGTTTGTGATAGTGTTTCAGTGTGCTTAGAAATGGGGTAAAGCATCAGCAAGTTTTGACAGAAAACTCCTCCCCCCCCCCCCCCNTAGGTAATTGTTTCTTCTCTTTTGTCACAGTTATCTGAATTTTCCTACCTATAGAAATAATCAATCTCCTGCAAGTTAGAGAACACTACAAATAAACTCTGCTAGAAACAATAGCCTGTGAACAGATTCCTTCTTAGGAAGGAAGGGAATGTGGATCTTCTCCCATATGGACTGAAAGAGGGTACCTTCCAACTCACTGGTTTATTGCAGTCTGATTTTTCATAAGAGGATTTATTGGACCTAACCTATTGTTTGTCTCTTTTTTTTTCTTTTCTCTTTTCCATTCTTGAGACACTTTTAAAAGACAGAATGTTTTCTTTCATGTGTGTTATTTCCAGCCCCAACACCAAACTTTGGTCTTCAATGGTTTTCTTGCAGATGTCACTGGTATAGGGACTGCAGATGACAGTGGTGGGTTTTTTTCCCCCCTTGCTTCATTTTCATCGACCTGAGTGTCCCCTGTCGAGCAGTGGCCTTCCTAATGTGGGCATCACTTCATCGTTGGCATACGTGCTACTGAAGCGCTGACAAACACAACATCCAAACACTGACTCAGGGTGTACCCACTTACCGTTTAGTCTTTACAGTATTGAGCTTTTGAGGTCATCTGGTGCAGATAGAGAGTTAATTTGTCTGTCCATTCTGGGAATCCAGATACAGTACCATACACAGATACAACAGCCATCAAAATAGTATGGTCAAGGACAGATGCAAGCAGAAAGCTTACTGAGGGTGTCATGTTACCCATAACCGGAGCAATGTTTTGGTGTTGTTTTTTTTTTTTCCTTAAAACAAACATGCTTTCATTTGTTTGTTGACAGCTACATTCTAAGTAAAACTGTTTGAAGGCTTTTGAAAAATATGATATATTAGACTGCTATTCCAGAGGGTATTTATTCATAGCTCACTAAAAGCTTTTTGGATGAAACCGTAATGAGCTACTAATGACTTTTCAGAATTCTCCTGTGGCATTTTTCTTGGTAATATTTTCCTATCTCTCTTTTTTTCTCTCAGCAGCGCAACAGGTTATTCAAGGAAATTCCCTTCATGCTACCTCCTTACCACCCATGAGGGACCGGCTCACGAAGGGACATCGGTGCTCCTTGTTTTGGCTGTGCTGCAATCTGGCACCTCTGGAGGAGCACTTCTGGAGGCAGCCATTCAAAGGCACGGTGACTTTCCCTTCGTTTTAAGCATCACGATGTGCAGGCGGGTGTCCCAGTGTTCGGATGCTCCATGCAGAGCACAGGGAAACTGTGAGGCTGAGTTTTTGTCTTATCGGTGTCCCCCTAAGCATGTGGACAGAGAATACTGCTCTAAGGGCTAGTGCACTTACCCTTGAGTAGAAGAAGAGGAAAGATGGTGAAAGGGAGCATTTTCTCTCAGCATGCAGATTTTGAGCTATTTGTAACCACTCCAGAGAAGGTAAGAGGGAGAGCATGATAAGGCCCTGAAAACCTCTGCTCCAGGTGCTGTGATAGTAAAAATGCAAACAGGATGTGTGGCAAATACAGGAAAAAGAAAAAAAGCATCAGCTGGGAGAAAAACTGAATGCGAAAAGGTAAGTTTAAGAGGTAGCAGTTCCTGCCAGAAGAGATGGCAGTGCACAGAACCCACTTACAGGACAGATTTTCAAGTCTGGAAAAGGCTTTGAAGGAAACATAAAAATAAAAAATGAAAAAAAAAAAAGAGAGAAAAAGGCCTTGTTTGAATTCTAAGTCCCCCAAGCAGTAACCACATCCTTTCTCTCTCCCCAGCTGCTTTTCTTTAACCGCCTGGCCAGTGCAGCTCATATGGGCAGAGCTCGCATTGGGAGTGAGAATCTGTCACTTGGCCATGATGAGGAAGCACTTCCTCCTGACTTTTCTTTTTGTGTGTTTTCATAATTTACGGCTGCGAAGTTTGTTCAGCTGCTAGGTTGGGGTCTGTGTGCCACCTTCCAGCCCTGTTATGTCTTAAATTTGGCAGACCAAGGACAAGCCTGATGTATACTGCTGCAAGCGGCCAGGACACTGAACATTGCCCTCCCCTTCCGCCCACACATCGTTATGTGGTTTTGGGGATAAGATGAAGAAAAATAGCCCTTAGAGCTGGGTTGTGTGGTGGCCTTGACTGGTAGAGTAAGGGCATATGAAAAGCTGTCTCATTGCCAAAATTGTTTAAAGGCAGTATGCTACAACATTCCTTCTGCTCCCTTAGAAGTGGTTGGGTGGCGGAAAGGAGCTGGGATCACAACCAGGCCCTGGCTGCAGATGGCCTTGGGTCACAGCAAATCCTTTGAGGGTAAGGGTCTGCCCCTGCGAAAGGGGGACCTGCCGGAGGCAGCATCCCCTGAGCAGCCTCTGCTCACCCTGGGACTGTAGCATCCTCCCTGGGAGCAGCAATGCAAATGCTGGGGTTTGTGTTTTCAGGACTGTCAGGGTTTTCATCCCAGGCACGTGAGACAGCAGCTGTAGATCTTGCACAAAATATTCCACGAGAAGGACAGGACCCAACACACTTGCAGTAGCAGCAGCTTCCTTCCATTGAAGCCAGGGCTTGCTCCAAGACTGGTGGCAAGCAGTAGCAGAAGCCAGTGTCGTTTTGCCACCTTGCAGTCTGTAAGTCTTCAGCAAGTGATGTTTTGCAGCTGAAGTGCCTAAAATTCTCCTGTCCTTTGCTCTGCTGAGAACTGAATTAGCTACCCCACTGCAGCTAACTTTTCTCTGGTGTTGCACAAATGTGTAGTAATGCAATCAGACAAATCGTCTCAAGGGTGACAAAATTAGATTACATTTTTGTTCACAAAACTGTATGGGAACTTCACACCTTAGAGCAGCTTTTAGGAAAAAAAAAAACCACCTTGTAGTTTCTGCTTAGCTTTTTTACTTCCTTAATAATTTTTCTTTTCACCTCCTTGTAATTTCCCCCTCCCATTTTTTATTATCATCTTCAATCTGATTATCTTCTTACATAACAGTTTTAAATATACAAATAAGTAAAAGTTATTCCTGAGACGTCAAAAACCAGAGAAGATTGGAATCAAGTGAAGTAAACTAAGTATTTCCCAAGGTTGTCCCCTTGGTTGTCAGTTTAATTTCATCTAAGTGTTAATTTCAGGAGCTTCTGTGTGCATAGATTGCCAGCATTTGTGGGGGGAGGGGAGAAGTGCCGTTGCTCAAAGCCAATCTATTGGGCAATGTGTGTTGAAAAACCACCACAATACATCTATTTCCCTCTCATCCGGGAAAATCACTCAAAGAGCTGGCAAGTTTACACAGATGAGAAGGAGGGGGTTACTGCAAATATCAAAGAAGGAGCTTGCTGCTTATATGAGACAAAAGAGAACCAGCTGGGAAGCTGGAGCTTAGAGGACGCAAGCAGCAGATCTAATTGATGTGGCATTGCAAAAAGCCGAGTGCCTGCCCGAACAATGGCTCATGTCTTGGTCGATGTCAGAAGAGCTGCATCGGTGTTAGCACCAGTGGGAAATATGTAGCTAATTTCTTTTGTCGTGGGACTGATTCAAAATCTACAGAAGGCTGGACTTTCAATCCAGAGAAAATGGCATTATTTTTAGGGGAGTAAGGTGCAGCAGACAGCATGAAAGCTTAGCGGTGTCCACACAGGTTATCCAAGCATTGCCAATGGAATAAATCACTGTCACGCCCTCTGTACAGGGTAACCTTTATCTCAGTTGTGCTTTTGTTGAACAATGTTGCGGGATGAAACAAAAACAAAACCCTGCATTCCCCTCTCTCTACCTATTGATTCTGTTACATGCCCAAACAGGTAAAACAGCTCTTAGCAAGCTGGCTGCACTTTGCAATTTGCTGTGCTTATCCAGGATCCGAGAAAACACGCAACAGTTTTGACTGCAAGGGTCAGTTGCATATTTCTGGGAATACTGCTTCTGTTTTAGAATGCAGCCTTTCCAAGTGAGTCAAGCAAAAACATTTTTGATGGGGCAAATAATTTGCGGATATATCTATGATTAGAACTTATCCGCTGCAATTTAAAGTGTTGAACAAAGTGTGTGTCGGGGCTACTTTTTGGCCAATTAATATATACTTTGGAAGATCTTCAACATCAAAAATACTTCTGATACGAAGATACGGTGCTATTGTTTTTCTTGTGAAATGTTTGCATGCATAGTAAAATACTAGTTAAAAATTCAAAATGTGACCAAGCTTCACAAATGAATAACATCCTGCAAACTTTTGCTTCTCACTGAGTCATCGTTTTTTTTTTTTTTTTTTTTGTAGCAAGCTCCTCTTTGATATTTGTAATAAAACCCACAAAACTCCACTAATATTTAGCCCTTCTGAATAATCTTCCCACATAACAGGGGAATTTTTCTTGTGGTTTTTCAATAGATACTCAGCCTGTTTTGGTTAAGCACCTCCGTAAGTTTTTTCTTTTAAGTCTGAGGCTTTTTCATGAGCTTGCAGGTGGTTTAGAAAACATAGTGCACTGCTTTTAACTTTCTTTTTCTGGTCTATGATAAAAGAGACTCTAGAATCTTTTCTAACTAGCTTTCTTATAACTAAGAAGAGGCTTGTGTGAGAAATAAAGAACATCAAAGGCAAGAGGAAGTTAACTCAGGTGCATCATTGGCAGATTGTCTTAAATGTGGAAATTCCAGGCTATGCTACCGGTTGAAAATACTGTTTCGTTTTCCCCTAATTTCCTTAAAATAAATAAAATGAAACTACTTAAGCTCTGGAAAGTGTTGTCATGATGTTAAACTGACCTTAAAATTGCAGTCTGAGGAAGTTCATTTGGGCATAGGGGTCAAGTGAGCTGCAAATTCTGGGGTTTATTTGGTTAATCGTCCTACAAAAATATGCATATTTGGGAATAAAGCTGGAGGAAGTACACAGAACCTTCTAAAGCTCCACAGAAACTGCTGTGGTGCCATGTTGATTGGTTTACTGTGCTGCTCAGTGTCTGCTTACGTGCACTTGCATTTTTGTGCACCTTGGAGATTTATCTGACGGTCATTAATACTTAAGATATGCTTCTTAGCACACAAAATTATTTATATGGTTTCTTTTCAAAGGAAAAGCCCTGGCAAAAGCACACAAACTTTGATCAAGCTAAGACCGCATTCCCACTCCCAAACTGTGAATTGCTGTGTGCTCTCAGAAGGAGCCAAGTTATTCCTTGCAAACATAATTTCTTAAAAATAACGTTTGCAGACTGGTCAGGATTTCTGTATGTTCTTTCTTTTATGCTGTATGGGTTATGTGGATTTGTACATTCCCTGTTTCTGTGAAGTGGTCGGCTTCGTGTAATTAGGAGATTTTTTCTTTTTTTTGATGGAGTGAATCGGTTTCATTTGTGAAACTATGGTCCCAGGCAGAAGAGTCATCCCTAAAAGCTTCATCCCTGGTACTTCACCCTCTCAGAAGTTACAAAGCTGAGGAGTATGAGAGCAGCAAGGGGCCAGTTATGCCTCAGGTCTCATGAGTCCTCAGGTGCCTTCGCAGGAGCCTCATCCCTGAGGCAAATTAAAGCAACCTGCTCAGAGAGCGGGCTACGGTCTTCAGGGCATGATAATGTAACAAAAAGTCATTTAGACAGTCCTTGGCTTTCCCAGGACCTCTACCCTGCCCCAGCACTCAGAAGGGGACCAGGTTTCAGGGTGACACCTCTTTGGTGCCTCCCATATGAAGGAGTAGGGGAAGTGAGGTTAGGAGATTTCTGCGCTCACTGATCTGTGCAAGTATCCTGTCCTGCTTGGCTGGTCTTCCTATCCTACCCTCCTCTGCAGTTTTATTTAAAGTCTACTCCTTCCTTAACTAGAAAGTGCTGTCCAGAGTGCAGCTGGAGCAGATCAGGTCTGTGGACATCTGCCACTTGCCCAGAACTGTGGCAAGTCCTGCATTCTCCTATGAGACTTTTGTCTGTTAAAAGATGAGGGTTGTTCTGGTCCTATTGCAGATGTCCTCATGCCACAGTCATTTGCAGGACTGTGAGCCAGTAACTTTAACTGAAACAGTAGAAGATATTGCAGGGGTCAAACAAAATCAATAGTGCATGCTGCATTAAGCATGGGTGACATCTGCAGAGCCTGGATCACAACAAGCAGTGAATCCCCTGTTTTTGCAAACACTGGACTCAGTCATGTAGTTTTTTTCTCCTGAACTGTGTTAAAACATGGCACTTCTCCTTGTGCCCACACCCCCCAAGTGCCGTTTAGAAGAACTGGAATATTGGCACCTTGCTTAAGGATTGTATTAGCTGTGCTTAGTGATGGCAGATGCCCATCAGCAGCTTGCTGCTGTGTCAGATTAACATGCCTCCAGGCAAATATAAGAGATGCCTATAAAAGAAAGCAGCTGCATTAAGAAGTGTACACTGCTCTTTCAAGTATTTGAGAATTGTCAAAGAGATGAAGCACTTGTCCTTTTTACAAAGTAGCTGAAAAAGTATTTTCTGGCAAGATTCTTATTGCAGCCCTTTGCTTGATAGTTTGTAGGGCTCTGAGATGTTAGCTGGCATTTTGCCATGGTCATGAAATTTGACTTGTCCTTCTTCATTCAGTGTTCAAGGACAAGAAAGTAGGATTTCTTGGCTTCACA